>KZ806938.1:346364-360408 GCA_000696205.2 Oncopeltus fasciatus
ATATATTACGAAAAGTTGACTGTTTGTATCCAAGCCTTCAAGAAGTATAAATAAAATGTGGAAATAAAATTACTCTTAACCTACGACTCCTCTTGCTTGCTAACCACTTAGGAAATTTTCCATTAAAATCTCTTCCCCTAACCGAATAAACCACCCAAAGATACCTCCTTTTATCGTCCTTAAAGCCTGATTTCTATCCAATTCGAATATATTTAAAATAAAATATTCCCGATTCTACAGCCCTATAACCTATTCCCGATCATCAGTTTGGATTCCGCTCTCATCACTCAACGTGCCAGCATTTGTTTCGGGTTATTGATCGCATCTCATCATCCCTCGAGAAAAAATAATATTGAATGGGAACGTATCCTCTTAAATACTCTCTATCTGATTATCCGCTCCTATTTATGCAAACGATTTTTCCAGGTCCGACAGGGATCAGTTTATTCAAACTACTGCTCTGTAGTTGCGGTAGGCCACCAGGGCAATGGGATCGGACCTATTCTCTACATACTACATTCTTTCCAATAAACTTTCCAACGACTGTAGATACACTTTCTGCTAACTTTCTGATGATTTGGCCATCAAAGCGTCAATCAAGTTATCACAAAAGGAAAAATGACAAGTCATAAACAGACACTAAGGGCTATTATATTTACTACTCGGTCTAACATTTTAATATCATAATTATTTATGAACAGATCAAAATAGATCTAAAAATCAATACTCAAACCCTTTTTTGACGTTCAGTATAGAACTCTAGAGCACTGCTAAAGCTTCTCACATCCAACGTATCCTTGTAGTCCAAAGTCGTCATCCAGTCGTCGTCCGTCGTCATCCCACAACCGTCCATTGTAAATCCAACCATCCGAACCATTGTAAATGCTCCCTTCTATTTATCAAAATGTAACCTTCAAAATGATTTCCAAATTGGCGACGTCAAGGACATATTCCCTGGAGTTTTATAGATTAAATCCCGCCTAACATCCTATGGACTATCTTCCCAAATCCACAAAGATTATCTTTCCCGGTAACTCATACGGGGATGGCCCCGTTATCATATATATATACTCGCAGCTGCGATTTATATATTAAATAAGAAAAGGAGGAAAAAAGAGTGTAGTGAACACACAAAAATAAATTTTTCTTCAACAATTAATGAGAGGGAATAGAATAAAAAAATCTATTTGTCCCAGCCAGGAATCGAACTTGGGTCTCCTGCTATCCGGGCCGGCGTGCTTAACCATTGCACGAGCTAGATATCTCATTAAATTCCCTTTACAATGGTGAGATATCTAGCTCGTCCTGGTGGTGCAATGTTTAAGCACGCCGGCCCGAAAAGCAGGAGATCCAAATTCGATTCCTGGCTGGGACAGATAGATTTTTTTATTCTATTCCCTCTAATTAATTGTTTAAAATTTACGTGGGATAATAAACCACAACCAAATAAATATTTATAAATTTTTCTTGGAGTCTTCTCGATCTTTGTCATAGGGTGAATTTATATTAATAGGATGTCATAAATAAATTTAAAATCACGTTCATCTCTTGTCCCTCGTGCCATTCGAAATATATTCGAAACGTTTTTCAAAAAAGGTTTTCGATCATTTTTATCTGTTACATTCATATCTCATCAGAAAACACAAGCATGCGATAAGATCATACGTAGTTACAAATATCGAATTACCAAATTTGTACCGTCGGGCGTTCGTACGCTCAAGTAATTGATAGGAGGTTGGCTATTCCTCTGTCAATCCATGGAGTGTTTCAGGATTCTGCCCCTTGTCCTGGTCAAATCATTCATGCAGTCCTAATACTATGGATTTATTCCACTTAAAAGAGAATCTAACACGCCCCCGCAGTTTCTGATTAAATCGTACATTTGTGTCATCGTCCCCCGTGGAACACAGAGCTGCAAACAGAAGCAGATTAAAGGGCATTGTGATAAACCATTTAAACGAATTTTTCATTTGATGAATATCTTTATTTGAACTTTCCATTTCATGTAATCCTCCACAATGATGGAAAATATCTTTTATCATTAGGCAAATCTGTGTTGAGTATAATTACATTTAAAAAAAATTAATTAATTTAATGATAATAAATAGAAAACTGAAAGGTTGTCAATGTTTTTAAAACTAATTTTTAGAATGTTCAAATGCAGATTAACAAGAGTATATTCGAACAATTTATGTTTATTAAACCGAACCATTTTGGATTGATCAACTGTCTCTAAATTATTTTAGTTATTCATTTAATAATTTACTTAAATTAATTAATCGATGAATATAGACCGTATATCAGTTAGAAACGTTCAAATTGATAAACAACGTGGTAAATTTATAGAAGTTATTAATAAAATGTTTTGGGGATTGAGTTGTAGGAATGTTTTTTTATTATAGTTAATTAAATTTTTTTAAACTGTTTGTTTCAGTTGTTCACGTAGGCTTCGATGGTCTTCAGAAGTATTTACCGTTTCTTCTTCCGGGTTGGACCGTGTCAAGTTGTTGATAGTTGCCGAGCTTTCGCACATGATGTGTCATGTGATGGCTTCTTCAGGGCTGAAAAGAGAATTCTCTATTCAGCCCTGAAGAAGCCATCACATGATATGCGAAAGCTCGGCAAATAACACCAATTTGACACGGTACAACCCGGAAGAAGAAACGGTAAATGTATGTTTCAGTGTCTTTATGGGTAAAGTTTCATAGAAATTTTAAATTTATAAATGCAAAAATGAATATAGGTAAGCCCTAATGACACCCAAAATATTTTTTCCCTGGCAAAAATTTGAGTTTTTAAAATAACAACATAACAGAAAAAAGGAAATTGATGGGATTTCCTTACTTTCTACGTGGCCTTTTTCATCCGGTATGTTAATACATAACAACAAGAGTAATCTCTGCTTGCAGGTTGAGGTGCCCTCGGGTGGGTTGGCACCAGTGTAGGTGTACTTCAGTCCCAGAGGAAATACACTCTGTGGGTACACGAAATGTGCCCAGGGAGATCTGATACCCTTAATTGCTTCGTTGCAAAGGTCCAACGGGTCTTCGTAGCTGGGTCATTCAGATGTCAAACATGTTACTGGAGTATTCCTTCTGTGGTCGTTGAACATTCCTGAGTCTCTGTTTGACAAAACAGCCAGGGCGTAAATATGTCTGAACTATACGGATCCAAAATGGGTACTCTGAAAAAACTAGTTAATATGTGTCGTTTTAATATGTCACAGTATATGGAATTCTAATATATGACTAATTAGAATCGTTATCCGATTTGTTAAATTGTAGTTTTAAAGCGAAAAAAAATGGCTCTTAAATAAAGAACGTAGTTGTAACTAAAAAAGACACACCATACATATTTATCAATGAAATGGAGAACCAAATCATTCTACGATCTGTTTTTTCCAGAGATTATAGATTCTAAACATACTAAATGTGACTCAGTAATTACACAAATAGAAAAAATAAAACGGATTTAAATTGAGAAGGGCATATCTAATTTCTTGGGCATAAGACTACGACGTACAATGAAACAGCATATTCTTCTGCGAGAATAGGAGAATTGTGCATTATGAATGAGTCATTCTACCAATACCTCTCATCAGGAAAAATGTTTAAAATGACTGAGAAATTAAAAATTTGAAGAAAAAAAATTTTTTTTAAAACACTTCATATATGGATTACATCCTTCACAGCGTGAATCTTTCAATGTGCTCTTAAAATATATAATAAATATGTACAAATAAAATAATAATATAGAATATAAATTAATATAATACATAAATATTTAAATTATCGTGTACTTCGCTTGATGGAGAGGCTGTCCAATGACAATAATCACTATTTACAATATTTACAATTGCTTGTTTTGTTTTTTCTTTTTTAAATTATTATTAGGAAGTGTTGACAATGATGAGGTCACGCGGCCATTTCCTATTCAGGTGGCGTGGTTGATTATCAGGATGGGTAATACTGGATAGAGTTTGGGCTAAGGATTGGGATGCATGGAAAGTTCAGAGTGGAATTTATTAAAACGGGTTGTGATAACTCCTTTTACAAAAAGGATTTTAAGGTCTTTGTGGAGTAAGGAGTTGGCGACGTAATAGGGAGCATCAACTATGATTCTGAGGATTTTGGATTGGAAGGACTGTATTCTTTGGATGTTAGATGGTTTAACAATGCCCTACAGTCCGACTCTATACGTCCAAATAGGTCTCAGTAGCGTCTTATAAAAGGTGAGTTTGTTAGTCACTATTAAAGAAGAAAAAAATACGTCAGCTAGACCGCGATCCAATAAATATGTTGAATTTCGATTTCAGTAATAAGCCATATATTACCCCAGTTTGACTACTAGGAGCTGAAACCCCGTCTTAACAAGACCAATCTCTCAAAAGACAGAGAAGTATTGAACAAGAAGACTTCGACTGGGCTGAGAGAGACGAAGCTTTTCTCCTCAGACCGTACTTCCCGCCGTACAATCCCAGTAGAAAATTACTCGTGCATTATAAACTTTCGGGTTCATCGAGGGGAAAAAGTTTAAAAACAAACTAATTGGAGACTCACACAGCACAAACTCCGGCAGTTTGATCAATCCGGCAACACACATGGCTCGTTCTAATCGCTCCAAACGGCAACGAACAGTAGTTTCATGAGTTTGTGTCCCAATTAACCCAAGATAGAGGTACTTCTCCATTCTCAGTTAAGAATCTAGATAGGAAATGTATCTCTGGACCATCAATCTCTCCTAAACAAGATTTAATGAATAAAACTAATGTCATAGAATTTGAAAAAAAATTATTCTCTGCTAAGAACATCTTAAATAAAATAGAAAAATGTATAAATATATACCTACTAAAAAAATATAGAAGACAATAAATATATGGGAAAAATATATAAAGCAATATATTCTACATAAGTAATAAAAAAATTTAAAAAAAAAGTAAGGAAATATATTCCCCATACATATGATAAACTAATGATAGTAAGTTGAGCTTTGATAAGAACATGCTAAAGAGATTAGAGTGAATAGGATGTTAAAAGATAAAACGGGTTTTGGCCAAAGCTTTGACTATTCAGATTTATAAGCCATCGTAATGGTGTTAACGGAGACAAATTAGCTTAGAGAATTGAACAAGGGACTATGAATTGGAAGCTCTGCATTTATTTACATTAAATAACTTGGATGATGCCTAATGACAAACAGTACACACATATTATTATTACGTATGTGTAGATTATTATAGTAAGTTTGATAATGGTTGAAATATTTCAGTTAGGGTCTGATAGTATATTCACTAGCCCTACGTTGGTTCAAATCATGCCTTTTGATTCTAATGTGAGTTTTCTGTGTAAAATTAAAAGCCCAAAGAACTAAGCTCATTAATTGAGGAATTAATGAGTTATGGAGTAAGAATGAATGGATCTCACGTCGAAACTGGATTAAGCATAATTTATTTAGAGACTGACACCGTTGGTTTTTGAGAAATTGATCACTATCTTTAAAGTACTTTTGAAAAATTTATTATATCGCTTTGGTCAAATGTTTCGATCAAATGAAGTTTGCCTCATTGGCAAATTAATTAACAAATTTCTCAAGGGCTCTAAGAAAAGCTGGAGTGGAAATTGATTGGTTATTCTGTCTTGAAGTTTGAAGAAATTAAAACTAATTTGTAAATGAAGAAGTTTTATATTATTGCCAAATAATTGGCCCCAATTTCAGGCCTTCTTCAGGATAATTGAGAGAGAGTCTCCTGCTCTAAAATAATTAATTCAAGACTGCGTGGTTTTAGCAGTCAATACAGACTGACACCTATGAAAATATTCGATTTTTAATGGAGTTTTTATCTAAAATATTCAAACATAAAATCCCTTTTCAAAAAAATAATGCAATTTTTTACATCAATAAAAAAATACTGTCATCACCAAATTTTCATTTAAAAACGGCTTTCAATTTTGATGTTGTTATCCAAGAGCAGGAGACTCTCATCCTTCATCAGCATATCTTCCCATTGCCCTGAGGAAGGCCTAAAATTTAGGCCAAAACGTTGGCAAAAATAAAACCTTTTTCGGTTTTAAATGTAGTTCTTATTTCTTCAAATTCGGAATACCCGTCTTAACGTCCTCATAAAGTTTCACTTTCATATAAATACCTCCAAGCAGGGGAAAAAAGTTTAAAAAAAACTATTTTGAGATGTAGTTATAAAAAAAAAAGTTGATAAGCAATCTAATTGTAATTTTTAGATCACTCTGATTTAAAAGTGATTGTTTTAAACTTGATTCCAATGCAGAATGGGTGATGACTGTGCTCGAACCTATTTCCAGAATGTACTTCCCGAATGTGGCGATTAAGAGCAGGCTTGGATCGATGAATATTTTCCACTGCTTATCGAGATTCCCCGGATTTGGGAGATAGGGGAATGGTGGAATACTTTAGGAAAGTTTAATGAAATTTCCGAATCAAATAACATATTGATTTTTAGAAAACGCCGAAAAGTAAGAATAGTTTTGAGTAGTTTTGGAGAAGAATGTCACCTCGAAGAACATAAAAGATAATTTTTTTTTTTCAATATTTCATTCAGAAAAACTTTTTCACAAAAACACATATTTTATTCTAAGTATGGCAGGCAAGATAAAGGAGAGCTCTACAGCCGTAAACCTCCCTAACAAAGACCGGTGCACAGATATTCTAATACTAAACAAAATAAATTTCTCTAATTATAAGTAGAAAAAAAATTAGGATATTTTCATAAGTAGTCTTGAGAATTTGGATCATTTCTGTAAATAAATTTTCAAATTTATTCTAAACTTTTAAATGTGTCAGTTCTAAAATCAGGAAGTCAAAGTACTAAAATCTATCGATTAATTAATAATTAATGAGTGAGAGGACAGCAATTATTAATAATTAAATCATAAAATTAATCAAAATTGTAGTGAATAGATAAATTTCAGTTCAATTATGGATGAATCCTGGGAAATCATAGTCATATCTCAGATGATATCTGAAGTGAACGTTCTTCACCCTACGTGTTGAGCTCCTTGGGAATTCGTCACTACTAAACCCGCATCATTGATCCGTCATGAAGGTCTAGCGTTTTATAGCCAACAAATACTCCACTGGTCATGACACACATCCTACTTCACTTAAATATTTAAGATTGCTCTGCTTTAAATTTTAAGCCACATACTTAAATTAAAGGTCACTCAATAATTTAGTACATAAATTTAAGCATAATATAATTGGAAAAGTGTAAAACAACTTTAGTCATAATAACTATTAGGGATAGAAAACTATTTTCAAAATATGTAACTTGTAACGGCCAAATATGTTGTCAAATTTACATTATTTGATGTCTTACAATAGATAATGAAGAATAATTAATACTTTTTCTAATTCTAATTTTTTACCACTTTTAAAAATAATGTAAAAGCATCAAGCTTATTTGAGGAATATCATATTTTCTTTCGTTTAAATCCCTGATATCTACACTTGTATACTTTTACCAATTTTAGTGAAATTTAATTTTACAAATATTTAGCACTTATTATTAACAAATCAAGTTCACAACAATCTTATTTAAATTAAATAATATCATATCAGTTGTACAATAGAAATTTAACAAACTGCTAATTTGGGGGTAATATAGTGGCTAGTCTGTGTATACATCAATATGGTGTTTAAGTATGGATCCTAAGAGTCATTAAGTCATTTTAAGAGCTTTCTGTGATATTTTTATAGTTGAACAATTGATTTTTTAAAAAAAGTAATGAAAACTTTTATTTTATCCTGTTTTGCATATTACCTCTCATCCTGCTTCTCTTACTAGTCAATAATAAACAAATTAAGTGTAGGGTTATATCAGAATGAACAATTATATCAGATGATTCATTAGACAGTTAATGCGAGGGAATAGAATAAAAAATCTCTCTGTCTCAGCCAGGACTCGAACCTGGATCTCTTGCTTTCCTGGCACGAAGGCTAACCATTACACCGCCGGGACGAGCTAGATAGCCTATTAAATTCCCAACACACTAGCGAGAGTCTAACCTACGAGAAAGACGAATACATCGTCTTATGCTCGAAGGAGCTGACATTGTCTAGCTATTTATCGACTCTCGTTATTTATTTTTTATTTTCATTTTATTCACATTAATTGTTCAAAATTTACGTGGGATAATATACCACAACAAAATTAATATTTATACAAGTAAGATTTATTATTAGAATAAATCTATTGCTTTTTATTATTCTGTTCAGAGCTCTTCATAAAAGCTAACATTTTGCCTAATTCTAATAATTAAATATACTCAGCTCGCAAAACATATGACTGGGTATATAGAAATTATGTTTATAATGCTGACTTCTTTTTATGCTATGTAGTAACATGCAACATGTCATCCCAGACATTTCTAAAATGTTTTTAATTACTTATATATGAATACATTTATTACTTTTACGAACTCTAAGTTTATATAAAAGCATGTATCTTAACTGAGTAGTAACCGAAAAATTAATTAGTATTTTTTCTATCTTGATATATTAAATTATTTAAAAATTCATAATGAAATGTACTATTTATGTACTCAACGGAAACCCTATTAAGTTAAATGTGATTTCAGTCATTCAGGATCATGTCATAACGCGAATTTCAACGGATATTTACCAATTCTACATTAGAGACGAAAAAATATATGGAATTTTGAAAGTTGCATAAGTGTACACAAACACGTTTGTGTGTGTGTGTGTGTGTGTGTGTGTGTGTGTGTGTGTGTGTGTGTGTGTGTGTGTGTGTGTGTGTGTGTGTGCGCGCGCGCGCTACGATGGGTGAGAACTTTTCTCGCTCTTCGGTTCCAGCCAAGGTCAGACCTTGTACAAATATCGTTCTTTCTGGTTTACAAATTAAGTTTCCATTTTTAATATTATTCATATCCATACCATAAATGAAACTATTGAAATCTGCTAAGAGTACGAAGCCGTGCATGAGGGACTATTCAGCTTTATCATTTTAGGATGGGTGAAGACATGTCGAAGGTATACACAATTCAGGTTATGGTATCAATGTGAATAATTTTTAATCTGCTAATGAATTTTCATGGTATTATCGTGCGTATCACTCCGCATCTCCTTTTTCCATCAGCTAAACTCCATCCTCAGGGACATCAGCTTCTACCTTCATTATTCATCTGAACTTTGCCGTTTTAATAGTTCATTCATATTTATATTCACGTTTGCAAAATATGGAATATTGGTTATGCTGCGTATCGGACATTAGGAGTAAGGGTTCACTGTAAGATGGAATATAAAAATAAAAATAAAAATATATTTATAAATTTAATTATTTGTGGTATTTAATCCCACGTAAATTTTAACAATTTTTAGTGCAAGGGAACAGAATAAAAAATCTTACTGTCCCAGCCAAGACTCTAACCTGGATCTCCTGCCGGTGCGTTTTCCATTTACGCTACCGAGACAAGTCTGATAAGTTATTAAATTCCCCGCACTAGTGTTTTTTATTCTGTTCCCTTACACTAAAAATTGTTAAAATTTACGTGGGATTAAATACCACAAAAAAGTATATAACGCGAGTCATTTAAACAGCTTGACAATGTCAGCTTCTCCGAGCATAAGACGATATATTCGTCTGCCTCGGAGGTTAGACTCTCGATACTAGTGCAGGGAATTTATTAACTTATCAGACTTGTCTCGCTAGCGTAAATGAAAAACGCTCCGGCCCGGATAGCAGGAGATCCAGGTTCGAGTCCTGGCTGGGACAGTTAGATTTTTTATTATTTTCCCGTGCATTAAAATCTTTAAAAATTACGTGGGATTAAATACCTCAAAAAATAATATTTATATAAGACTATGTTTACGCAGGCTTCNACAAAAAAAGAAAAAAAAAAAGTACAATGATAAAATTTTCACTTCAGCCTCTCTTCACTTCTCACTGCCGACTAAGCCCCAGGCACTTTAACAATAATATTCGTTCTTTGGCTTACCAGAATGGGATTAGCAACAAAATTTCATAAAGGATATCATTCAATAATGAAATCATTTGAAAAAAAAATAATAATAATAATCACAACATTTTTTACAAATATAATTAACTGAATCAGGGGATTTATATGAAATGACTCCGGGTTTGTACGAGAAACAAAAAAACATACAACAAAAAAGCATCTTCTAATAGGTCAGAAATCAGAAGCAACCGTTGGGGGAATAGAATAAAAAATCTCTCTGTCTCAGCCAGGACTCGAACCTGGATTAGATTTTTTATTCTGTTCCCTTGCACTAAAAATTGTTAAAATTTACGTGGGATTAAATACCTCAAAAAATAATATTTATAAAATTAAAATTTAAAAGTAAATAACGAGAGTCATTAACAGCTTGACAATGTCTCAAGCTCCCCCGAGCATAAGACGATATATTCGTCTGCCTTGGAGGTTAGACTCTCGACGCTAGTGAGGGGAATTTAATAACTTATCAGACTTGTCTCGGTAGCGTAAATGAAAAACGCACCGGCCCGGATAGCAGGAGATCCAGGTTCGAGTCCTGGCTGGGACAGTTAGATTTTTTATTCTATTCCCTCACATTAATAGTTTAAAATTTAGGGTTTATTGTGCCCCCTTTAGGGAAATACTGTTCCTGCTCGACAGAGATTTGTAATACTTGTAAAAATAACGCAAATATTAATAATGCTTTCATTTATACTTTAACTTTGTTCTCCTCGAGTGGTTGATCTCCTTAATTATATATATTTGAACGTTCTTCACCCTACGTGTTGAGCTCCTTGGGAATTCGTCACTATTAAATTATCGTGTACTTCGCTTGATGGAGAGGCTGTCCAATGACAATAATCCTATATCACTATTTACAATATTTACAATTGCTTGTTTTGTTTTTTCTTTTTTAAATTATTATTAGGAAGTGTTGACAATGATGAGGTCACGCGGCCATTTCCTATTCAGGTGGCGTGGTTGATTATCAGGATGGGTAATACTGGATAGAGTTTGGGCTAAGGATTGGGATGCATGGAAAGTTCAGAGTGGAATTTATTAAAACGGGTTGTGATAACTCCTTTTACAAAAAGGATTTTAAGGTCTTTGTGGAGTAAGGAGTTGGCGACGTAATAGGGAGCATCAACTATGATTCTGAGGATTTTGGATTGGAAGGACTGTATTCTTTGGATGTTAGATGGTTTAACAATGCCCTACAGTCCGACTCTATACGTCCAAATAGGTCTCAGTAGCGTCTTATAAAAGGTGAGTTTGTTAGTCACTATTAAAGAAGAAAAAAATACGTCAGCTAGACCGCGATCCAATAAATATGTTGAATTTCGATTTCAGTAATAAGCCATATATTACCCCAGTTTGACTACTAGGAGCTGAAACCCCGTCTTAACAAGACCAATCTCTCAAAAGACAGAGAAGTATTGAACAAGAAGACTTCGACTGGGCTGAGAGAGACGAAGCTTTTCTCCTCAGACCGTACTTCCCGCCGTACAATCCCAGTAGAAAATTACTCGTGNAACTTTAAGAAGAAAAATAAAAACTTCACTGATTAATATTTTTATAAAAGTCGTGTAATTTATATTTATAAATAATGAACAATTGAAGAGATACAAAAAGCATTCCATGGCGAAAAAGGACAGAGAAGCCATGTCTCTATGTCCCTGTGTATTTGGTGGCTCTGGCATGTGTGTTCTCGCTTGTGCCAGGGCGAGACAACCCTCTAAGATCGACTACTCACCCTCCAGCTTAGTCCCCACTCCCCACAGCACAACGCCCCAACATTTATATATTAACTAATTTATTTGTTATAAACAAAATGAACAGTCTTCAAAAATATAAATTAAAATATTAAATAATATTAGAATGAAACACAGAAGCTTAAAAATTAAGCTTTATTTACAGGGATATTAAAATTAATTAATTATGCTTTTTCTAAAAATAAATTAATTTTGAAATATTGGCTAAGTTATTCTCAATGGTTCCCTTTGACCTGTAGGGAGCCAACATTTGTGCAACACTCTGACGATGTACTGGAAGTAGCGACCTTCAGATCTGACTTTTCAAACAACTTTCCTCTCAATACAACATTCCTCTGAGTGAAATTACAATTTGGTCCACCGGGCCGTGGATATTAATTCAAAAAAATTTTAGACTTTGTTCAAGTCCGGTCAAGGGTCAGCAAAGACCCTCTCTCTCTCGTTCGAACTTGTCGACCAGACTCTCTGACCCCTCTCTGCCCCCCGTTACCTGTCTTGCATTATTAACTCCCATTTTAATTTTAAAACATTATTTGTCTCCATTATTTTATTTTAGCATCCGAAAATAAAATAAAAATATGTCTGAACAGGAAGTTATTGCAAAATTAAAATTTTTAAATAGTAAACGAGCTGACTTAATCACGAATGTAACGAATCACGAAATACGACAGTATTTTAACGTATTTGAAAGATAATCTAGAGGGTTTTAATTTAGTTTATTGGGGTTGTGTTTAGGCCTTTATTGACAGTTTGTCGTTCTTCGCAAAATACAGCCATGCCTACATTCACGCTGCTTTTTGGTTCCGTCATTGTTCAAGGGAGTAAATTTTCTTAAACTTGGTGGATTTTACATACTTGAAACTAAGAGTGTTCAGATACAAGTGTTTAGAAACATTCATTTTTCAGATACTTACCAAATTGAACTAAATATATGGCAAAGTACGGAACTCTGAGAATAAGAGGATTTCTAATGTTTTTCATATTTAGGATTAATTTCTCATGAGTTGATTTCGTTTTTGGTGAGTAAAAAGTCTTTGAAACAGTTGCAACATATCTATTTTCAATTTTATAAAAAAAATTATGCAGTTATTCGTTTTGTTAAACCTATTTTAGGCTACTTGAAAGTGTATGTCAGTCGGTATATTATATTTGCAAAGAGAACGAAAAACTCATACGAAATTGAACAAAAAAAGACATTCTGAGAAGTTACGAATTTTGATTTTTAATACTTCTTTACATATGAAACCTCATATTTAGTCATATATCTTCTTCGTTGTATAAGCTATCTATAATTGCGTGTACATTATGTAAGCATTTTGGGAGTGCCATGTTTTGATTGATCTTAGGTTATAAATGTCTCTTTTCAAGTGTGTCACTAATGGTATTAGAAACTTTGTTACTCACTCCTGTAAACATATAAGCTCACCACTGCCCCATTGAAGTCAATCAAGGCGGGTAAATGAAGAAATGGCAACCCTTCGGCTCGTGGACGATCCTCTTAGCATGATTAGCCCGCGTCAATCGTCAACAAGGGCGTTAATGTAAGTCCACTGTCGGTAACGTCGTTAATTTTGGAGCTGGAGTCGTAAAGCGTGGGGTAATTTAAGAAAATGACATTGAAAATGTTTTCAAGGAACAGAGCTGCACAGGTTGATTTCATCGGACTTTCAAAATAAATTTCTAAAACTCTTCTCCTACCCCACTTAGCAGAAACTCAAAATTGATTCGAATTTAATTTTCTTTAGTTATGTAAAAATGAGTATACTGATTAAATATATAAATAAACACTCGCGGCTACGATGTATATAATAAATAAGAACAAGTGTGAGAAAGAGTCTAGTGAAAACAAAAAAAGAAAAAAAATACAATAATAAAATTTTCACTTCAGCCTCTCTTCACTTCTCACTGGCGAAGGGAGAGATATCTCGGGTGAGTTTATCACCATTGATAATTCAAGATGCTGAATAAAAAATGTATTGAGCCTATCAAAATTCAGTCTTTTATTTTACATTTGAAAGAGACTTGTCAAATTTCAGGAAGGAAAAACTAATTTTAGGCACTAGATCTTAGTTAAATTAAAACTTAACGTAACCCCGAATTTTTTTTTCTTTCTTTTTTTTCAATAAACAAATCGGTATTGAGTTCTTGAGTTCCATTATCTGAATTGAATATTAAGCCCTTCGTGGGCAGAGGTACTGGCTCTTCGTATTTCCATTGTTCGCTAACTCATATTCCTTCAATTTTGCATGTACTCAATATATATATAATTAAAAGTAAGCAATAAAT
>KZ806938.1:360425-376892 GCA_000696205.2 Oncopeltus fasciatus
TATATATATATATATATATAGTCAACACTCTTTGATATTTTTACTTTTATTAATAATTGCAAAATTACCATTTGAGTCTACTTTTTTTGTGTATTTTAATATATTCATTCAGACCAGATTATGTAATTTTAGAAAGTTTATAATAGTGGATATATTTTCTGATTTGTCTTGAAAAAATTTATTTATGTCTCTTGGTAGTTTTAATATATATCTTTTCTCTTTATAGCCATGACATTCATTGAAAATATATTTTACTCTGAGTTGTATCGACAAAGTTTGGGTTCATCTCTTGCCATCATATATATATATGGGTTAGTTTGATATGTCCCATTTGTATTCAACTCAGAATCACATTTTCACACATATTACTTCTAGTTAAGTTTAACAATTCTCTCTCTCTCTCTCTCTCTCTCTCTCTCTCTCTCTCTCTCTCTCTCTCTCTCATATTCTGTTCCTGGAGTTTTTCCCCTAATTCCATGTCAACTCAATTATTTAATTAAATCAGCTTCTGGGAATTTTGAGTGTGTAATCTTATCTTCCTAAGTCCATTGTTTAAAATTAATTTATACAAAACTAAAAATTAAATTTTCTGCGATAAAAGTGTTAGCAGGTACCCAAATTAAAAGTGTTGCATAATTTCTAAGTACAAACAATTTCTCTACTTAGTACACCAGTTATCGAAGAAATATTGGAGAATTTATATTCTTAACACAATATTAAAGTCATCATAATCATACTAAAAGCAAATTATACAAAATGATTTTCTTAGTATTATTATTAAGCAGTAAAATTACAACAGTTATTATAAATAACAACAAAACGAAATTTATAATGTCTTTTATCGGAAAATATGACTACTCATATCTCCTTAGATTCATTTTTGTAGCAATTTCTTAATATAAACGTTGATATATCTATATCTGATTTAAATCTATTAAGAGACTATAATTCGACTTTTTTTTTAGCATAGTTGTATGTAATCGAGTTATACAATAGTAATTTGTATTCATTCTCTAAAAAAATGGCTGTAAATGGAATTTTTTCCAGTGCTACATATATAATAATGAGAGCGATTATTCAATGAAGTATTCATTCACCGTGAATTGTGACACTGTGATCTGTTATCTTCTGTGATTAAGGGGCAGTTCTAGCTTATCAACCAATATGTTTGGAGCAGGTCTTGATGTGAGCGCTTTGAAAGGTTCTGCAGCTAGGAACTATTCTTGGGCAAGTATGGTGAATCTGCCCTGAAAGCTTTAGAGTTCTAGGGCTAGAAGAGTCGTTCATCAAATATACATAATTTAGTTCATATCTAATGAGAGAACGAGAATTTTTAGTTCAACCAATTGATAACTTGCAGTCTCCTTATTCAATATTTAACATTTTCTGTACAAGCAATGTATTCACCTTTTTAAAATATACTGCTAGTTTTTCATGTAGATAATATAAAAACCTTTTGATTTTAGCTTTGCATTTATCTATTTCAATTATCATGCAGGTGTTTTTGAAGATCATTTATATCTCTTCTCACATAGTACATAAATATATCATCAGCAAGGTATAGGCATCCGACCTTAACTTTTTTACAGCTGTCTATAGGAGAAAAAAGAAAAGTCTTGAAAAAAAAAAGTATTTTATAAATATTAATTTAGTTGTGGTTTATTATCCCACGTAAATTTTAAACAATTAAAGAGAGTATGTTTGGAATTTAATAAGTTATCTAGCACGTACCGGTTGTGTAATGGAAACATACCGGCCCGGAAAGCAGGAGATCCAGGTTCAATTCCTGGCTGGGACAGATAGATTTTTTTATTCTATTCCCTCTCATTAATTGTTAAAAAAAAGTCTTTATATTTCCAATCTCACTCGATTTTTTTTCTTATAAATTTCATAGTTTCTAAGTACAAATAAATGGCTATGTCCATCCTCATAATAACCATTCGCATTAAAAATTCATTATACCTCACCATGACCTATTGCTAAAATATTCTTCTTCTTGAAAATATCTTCCCGCTTCTTAAAATATCTCCCTATCGTTATGACCAAAGGTTGACACGTCATTAAAAAAAATAAATAAATAAAAAGTCTTTATTTCTCGAAATTCCCGCTTGTTGCGCATTATTTTCTTGTCAAAATTATTAGATAACACCATAATCAAATTTACTATAGATGATGTATTAGATAAAAATTTGTGAAAAATCCTATTGATCCCATTTTTCACTTATCTATCTCAAACTTAGCTGAAAATTGCACACCTCGCACATCATGTATCTTGTTTGAAACTCACTAACTATTCGTAGTCCTCGTTGTGTTAACTCATCTTTTTATTCCCCATGTACTTCTAACTTCCTATCCCTAACTTTCTGACCTAGGCCTCCACCAATTACTGTCGCCAACTTACTTCTAAAAGTCTACCGGAGGTCTCATCATCTCAGAAATTGGTGTAGATGGCAGAGAGCCATATGGGAAAAACAGGCCACTAAATGTGTACATGTGAGGACAACATGTAACTTCAAAAGTACGGGGGAGGGGTTGGTGGTGGGGGAGGGCGGTTACGCTACTGTCTGCTGTTCCTTCCTTAATTTTCAACTAGATGCTACTTTTTTTTCAACAATAATCTTGTTAGAATGGTTTGAAGTAATTTATTTCAGGTTCTTGGAAATTATTATACAATCGAGAAAAAATATTGTTAGTCCTATTCGAGGAAATAGCAATAACCTCAATTTTTTTTTTTTAAGTTTGAATTTAAAACTTTCTTGTAATATTTAAAATTTCATTTTTAATTTATATTTAATTGAAATTCGTTTTTGGCCAACATTTGTCCATCTCTGAAATTAACTGAAAAAATTTAACAGTTATCTATTTAATATGCGAAAAATATATTTTTAAAATAGCTTAAACCGTAATCTGTCTCCAAGCCTGACGCTACGGCTTCAAGTCTCACCTTTAAGAGGCCAAAGGTAGGCCTATGTATATTTGAAATAAAATAGTTTCTTGTCGATTGCCCCACACTTTAGGACAAAAATTAGGATCTTACACAAGAGAGTAAACTAAAAATGTATGTAAATGGTACTCAAATAAAATCAAGGACTTTAACATTTACTCTACAAATTAAAATAATTTAAGTAAAGAGTAACATATTCATCATATATTATAAATAAATGAAATCAAGAAACGTCAGTGAAAATCAACATCACTATTTGCTTTAAATGCAAACACTGAAAAGGTTTCCTATATTTACATATTTTTGCACACACACACATACACACGCACACATACACGCGCACGCACAAAAAAGAAAGAACATAATACTTTTCTCTCAAAATATATAAATTCATTATAACTAGTTATCGAAATTCATCATGAAAATAATACTGTTATTACTATTTTAACGATATAATGAAATATTACACAATATAAAGATAACTTCAAATGGAGAGTTATTTTAACGTAGATGTTATTATTAGATGTTTTTTTGTTGAGGTTCGGTCATGGCAGATCCAATAAATACAATTTAAAAAGATTTTTAAAATCTACCTTGACCGAAACCCAACAAAAAACAAATAATTTAAGAAAGATATGTTTAAAAAGAAATGTGAATTGCAATCATTAGAAAAAATACTTCCTCACACAATTCAATAGAGTACCGATAGTTCCAATAAGGCCTATGCTCCAGTATAAATTGTTTAATCATTTTAAGGGAGAACTCATGTATCAATATTTTTTTACTTTGGCCACTGGAGTGAATTACTTCATCAAATTACAATTCTAAATACTGCCTACATGTAAAATGGATTTTGATTATTCAAAATAAAAATATGAAAAAGCGAATGTTTACTCGACTGCTCCAGGAAATAAAAATATATTACAAAGTTTTCAATCTGTTTCCACTCAAATTGTGATGTAACTGCAACCATTACAAAACTCCTAATTACAGTAACAATATAAAATGTACAATATTTTCAGCTCGTTGCTATGGGTGTGAATAACTTAATTTCTTCAATCAAGCTTTTGGAATTTTTTGGAAAATTGTCTCACATGAAAAAAAAAAAGATGTACGTAAACGCCCTTCAAACATGGAGAACTCCAGTCCTTCGTTCCAGCAGTCCATTTGTCAGCGGGCGAACGGGAACGAAGCAGCTGCCCTTAACTCTCGCTTCCATGATCGATATCACTCCCAGTCGACTGCACGAAACTTTTATATTAATCTAACCAACCGTTGGTAATTAATTAAGCAAAAAATTAAGGCTAAAAAAAGTGGCACTCGAAGCTAAATCCATAGTTGAAACAAAAACTGAGACTGGCACATAAACAAGAATTATTTTACTCAAACATTAATTCAAATATAGTTCAGTATAAGTGCAAATATTTAAATATTAAATATATGGCAGAGATTGTTTTTAAAATGAAAATTGCCTACTATATAATGTTAAGAATTAATCTAAGATCTATTTTTTTAAAGTTTTTTTTTAAGATATTCTGAAGAATCAAGAGGCTCGATCAAGTTGAGGAAGATATAATCTTACAAACCAAAAGAGAAAAAGAAAGCTTCCATATATTTGTAGTGTACTTTGTCTTACTTAAGTAAATTATCATTGATTAGTAGTAAAAACAGCACACAAACGTATATACATTTTGTGTGTGTGTGTGCCCTTAAGTAAGTATAATACTGTTCGAGCATTTCTAAAAACTATTGAATCAGTTTGGAAATTTGAGAAAAATATTGTGTGATATAACCTCTCATAATTATAAATTAACAATAATTTTCATTGCCAGTTAAAATTGAAACAATATAGCGAGTGATATAAATAATAATAACAAAAAATCATAGAATAAATGTTTATATTATAAATAATGCATACTTGATAAATATACGTTCCATACTTCAAAAAATTAATCAAAATATATGTATGAAAACTCTATACTTTTCTATAAAAGTCAAAGGATTTATTTGGTGTTGTTATTTCATCCCCTTATAAGTTTTATAAATTTATAGATATCCATAAATATTATAGGTTGTTTTTTAATTTTTTTTTTATTAACTAATCATAATAAGCAAAATTTGAAGCAAACATAGATATGACAACATATTCAAGGTTGAACATAATTATTATTTGTAATTTAAACAAAATGGGCTACTAAAATAGATTTTGTTTTATTTTTTTCTTCTATCAGTGTAAGATTTTTACTCCAGTTCTTAAAGTTATCCTATCCTTTCCCCCCTCCATTACCTCTTCAGATCCTCCAGTCTCTGGAACTCGATCCTTCTAAATATTCGTCGCTCCTCTTCGCTCGAAACCTCCAAATCCCCGCCTTTTCAGATCTCGTTTTTTGTTGGTTTTTTTTTTGTTGTTTTTTTAAGAGTTTTTTTTTTTTTTGGATTTACTTTGACCTAACCAAAACAAAAATATCTAATAATGAATTTTTTATTTATTTATTCTTATCATGACTAATAGTTATTATACAATAACTATTAGTCATGATATTTTGAGATTTATTGTTTTTTCTTGCATAACACTCGTTTTCTTTTTGTACAACTATTTTTTATTACATATGAGTTTTTTTTATTTTAATTTTCAATACTTCTTTCTCCTATTTCCGTACTTTTACAATAAGTTGTAAATATTGTCATAGTTCTGTTGAAATTTTTTTTACAATATTAATCTATTGTTTATTTGTGATTATTTTGTAATTTAGTTTGAGATTTTAACTGTTTATTTTATTTTTTTGTTATTGTAATTAGGTCAGAATCAGGTAATTAAGTCACTCCCAGCTGTGACCTCTTTTTTATTCAAGGGGACTATCCCCGAATAAAGTTTTCTTTTTTCTTTCTTTCCATCAAAAATAATGAAAAAAGTAACCATCTCTCGTTGTAACAAATGATCTTACCCTACTAGCTATAACCATGTTGAATTATTCTCTTTTCAAATGGTCTCATTGTCCCAAGGGCCGTGACAGGTGGCCTTCCTGAATTTTTTAATAAAGCCCCCCTCCCCCCCCCCCCCAACAATCTGAGCAAAGAAGCAGACAACAAAAACTGTCGTCAGTTCTGAGTAAATGCTCTTCTAACATTTATCTCAGACACCGGGTTGAAAGTTAAAATTCTCGCGCCAACCCTTAGAATAGCGCAGTTGTTTATCTTCGTAATTAGTGATAATTAGAACGTCTGAAGAGGCCGACACTCAAACAAAAAGCGTCAGCTTTATTAATTTAATTTTGAAATTTGAACCTTCACTAACGTACAGTAAAGAAAAAAAGAGAAAAAAAATCGTTTACAGATGGTTGATAAAAATTTTACCTATTTTTTTTTTGATAATAGGATATGGCGGTTTGCCCTCTTCATAGACAGTTCTCCAAAAAAAAAGTACTATGTTGTAATGTTTTTTGTTTTTTTTTTTATTATTGACCAACTTAATTTTCTTATTATTATTTTTATGTAATTTTTTATTTATGTATTATCATTATTTTCCTTATTTTTCTTAATTTAGGTTTAATGGCATTTTTTACCTTTTATTTTATTACTTTTTAATGTACAAATTTATTATATGGTATGAAAAAAAATTGCAAGATGCACATTTTGTGGGATAATTCACATCCTCTTCTTCTATAAAATGTTTATAATAAAAAAAAAATGTTTCGAACATCACCAAAAACCTTAAATGAGTATACTAAATTATATTATTACACACCCACACACAAATGTATATATTTACTTATGAAAAGTGAAGGAGAGATTAAGAGATTAAGAAACGTATGAAGTATTGAATGAGGTAGTAAAAATTCAGAAATTAAATGAGTTTGGACAAAAAAAAATTAAGCTCTTAATTAAAAGCATGAAGTTGACTTTCCTTCTTGCATATTACTATCAAAATTGGGTGTTAAATTTTATTTCTAAACTTCCGTCTTTGCAAATTAGTAAAGTAAATGCATAAATAAATTTTTAGATTGATAAAGACTTTTAGAAATTAAAAAAAATTTAATAAGCAAAACAATATATTTATATTTTTAAATATATATTTATTAGACGAAAAATGCTTATAAGGGATAAAAAAAACTGTTATATTTGGTAAGAATAATATTTAAGTAAAGCTGAGCTCTTTCGAGACTCAATACTCATTACTCATCTTTCAGAAGAGAGTCTAGTAATGGACCCTCGTCGTTGAGTCCATTACTAGACTCTCGTCTGAAAGATTTTAGGGCTCTGAGGATGAGACATTGAGTCTCGAAAGCGCTCAGCTTCAATATAAATATCATTCCGGCTGAGTACAATAGTTCTTCTTTTTCCCCCTTATAATTGTATAGCTTCGCCTCAATTCATTTGAAAAAATTAAAAATGCTTATTTTTTTTTTTTTATACCGCAATGATTTTTACAAACATTGTAAAAAAAAATCGAAAAAAAAAAATAAAAAAATGAAAATTAAAGAGTGAAAAAGAATTTTCAAGTTTCAAGAAAACGTCATAATTTTCCTAACCGTTTCCTCAAAGAAAGAAACTATTATTAGAAAAAAAAATAGACTGCTATAGGCGACAACAAGGATGAATGTGCTTCTAAAACATACCTTCACATATCTCATTCCGTTTCTCTTTCTTTATGTAGAAGGTATATAGTGGAATATGTATTAGATACTGTGAGCCACTTCAACTTTGATGTTTCAATGGGCGTAGAAAAGGAATTGTATATTTATAAGTGAATAATTCAAAATATAACAGTATTGAAAAAAAGTATATAAAATTAACTATTGAATGGTAGGTAAACTCTAAGCCTATAATGAAATGATAAAATAAAACATAAATAAATTCAATCTATGAATTATTATAGCATACAACAATTTTATATTAATTGAATTCCTAATTAACATTAAATTAATAAACACATTTATATGTTGATATTAATTAATACTAGAAGAGGGTGTTTAGTTTATAATTAGGAAGTTTAAGTAAAAAATAAGGAAATCGTACTACTAATTTCATTGGGATGTTAAAATGAGTATTCTCATTAATAATATATGAATTACATACTATTTTACGAAAAAAAAAAAACAATGAAAAATAAGCTTCATAGATATGAAGTTTGAGGTTTGGATAAAACGACGATGGCTGAGACCGGTTAGGCTCGAGCCTAACTTTTTTTTAAGCTCTCGCCTAAAAGATTTAGTTACCACACTGATGTTTTCTTCGGGCAAACCTCTTTTCAACCCCTCTAAAATAACTAAAATAACATTTTTCGGGGCGGAAAAGGGTAGGGAACATAAAAATAAAAAAATCTAAGTCAATAATAATCAAGTTAGTATCAACCAGTTTGTCTTTCTTTTTTTTTTTTTTTTTTTTTTTTTTTATCGAAAGCTTTGTTAAAGACTTTTAAAATTAACAATTTCAATAGATTTCATTCACAAAACTTACAGGAGATAGTGGAAAAATAAAAATAAAATTGATAAAAATCAAATTATATTTTCGATACTTAGCTCTAGTAAATAAGCTTCTTAAAAGTAACAACATTATTTGAATCACCAAAAATCCTATGCAGGCCTTTATTTATATATATGGCTGATGTCATTTTATAATGGCTTATATGATATCATTTACTTGTAATAAGTAAAAATCTAGATCATATATCCCTAGGAAATAAATTCAAACGCTAGATAGCCCCTCCCACCATGACCCTCAGTGGTTGAAAGGGAAGCCAGCACTAAAAAAAATTATTTAAAAAAATAAACATAACAATAGCTGAGAAATAATATATAATTTCTTACTCAAGACAAAATGACAAAACATGAGTAAGACAAAATAATTTATCTACTACGACAATGAAAACGAAAATCAATTCTCTTCTCAGTCGGCTGTCAAAAGTAAGATGCTAGCCAATACACTTTCGAATAACGCGTTCTATGTTTGTAGATGAATTACTTTAGGTATTATAACCCACTGCTATGTTTGCTAACTCACAAAGCACCCACTTCCATTCCATTACGCAAATGAAGATTGTGTATTCATACTAAATGTAATAAATGCTTAACCGGTACAAATGAAAATACATTAAAATATCGCCGATCTAATGCAGATCAAAACTAGCCATTTTTCTAATTTTAGGCCTAGACTTTATAGACCTAAAGAATCTGTAACTACCTGATATATATGTGGAAAACGGCTTAAGAATATTTAGTACTCTCATAAACCAGAATAACTTATTATATTTTTATTCAAACTAGGTATAATTTAATAAATGTAATAATATAAATAAAATAAAAGAAATTTGTCTACTTGTCATATTTATATTACAGTTTTTATGTATATAATAACACATATGCACATTTAAATATTTTAATAATAGAGAAATAATGATGTGCGCGTAACATCAGAAAGAGGCTTCATGCCTTGCATTTATGTGTCATTTTAGAAATAAGAAGAATTTTAAAAGGAGAGTTTGTTGACCGTAGATATTATTCTAAGATGATTTTAGTTGGCGTTCGGTCAAGCTACATCCAACGTCATGGAAATGTGAACTTAGGGACAGGACGTCCTCTCTCATCTTCATGATAGCCCTGATCTTCAGGGCTTACAATGTAAGCCGAAACGTTGGCAGATAATCCTTTATTAAAAAATACATTTTTTAAATTTGTGTTTTTTGGATCTACCTTGACCGACCCCCAACTAAAATCATCTTACAAGAAGAATTTCATTTTTATTTTTTTTTATTTTTGGACAACAAATCTCTTCACTACACGTTTTGAAAAATTTTGAACTGATTCTTAAAAATCCTAAGAGAAACTTGAACTTTTATTTTTTAGATTAAGACTGGTTCACACTAAAACTTTTCCAATAGTGAGTAAGCTATAGCTCTCTAGAGAACTGAGAAGAAATTCAGCAGCGAACCTATCATTTTACAAAGAACCGAACTTGGCTTTCTTCGACTCCTAACTGAACAGATTTGACACCCCTGTTCTACTTCGACAGAAGAAATTCTTTTAGTTCGCGTTAATAAAATGTAATTTAACCCAGAGTTTTACCGTAAAATTGATCGCATATATTAATATATGATGCTTTTATTACTCTGCATCGAATTATCGGGCTTCTTTGTTCTATCATGAATGCATTTCAGCTATTGCTTTTTTACTCTATAAAAACATCATTTTATTAGCTCTTTATTAATTCATAAAAGTTTTACAAAAAATAAAATAATACTATATGTGTTGTCCGTAATATTTTCATGTTTCGCATAAAATTGCATGTCACACTTGAAGTACTCATATAATTTTATTATTCATCTTATTTATAGGAAGCCCGTCATACCTAAATTTAAGAGAAAAAATACTCTTTAGTATATTAAAAATAGCAAACATGATATTTTTTAAAACTCAAGAATGATTATGATAATTACGATGATATATACAATATATGTTGAAAAATAGTATACCACATTTCGATTATAAAAACTCAAAATATTTCAACTTTTTAGTGAGAACTGAATTTCTGGAATTGTAAAATTCTAATTGAATCCTTGCAGACTCAAGGACTTAAAGAAGTAGTCTAATTAGAAGTCAAGCTTAAGGCACATAAGTATTTTAAGGTCGGAAAAATATTGATTATTTTCGAACAAATTTGATAGGTGGAAGAATTGGCCATCTTTACTACTTAAATTCAGATTTTGCGATTTTCGTTTTTTTTTATTTATTATTTATAATGTATGTTTCATATGCATATATTATTTAAAATAATTTTAAACTTCATAATGTCGTAGTAATATCCACACCCAATGGAGTTCGGATTGGTGGTCCTTTCTCTCAAAAGCCTCCAATTATTGATTAAAAAGCCTCTCCGAGGTTCTTTTTCATGGCCATGAATCTAAGCCAGTCAATCTGATGGACATATTTTAAAATTATATAAATAGTATACTTAAAATCACCATTAAAATATATATATATCTAATATAGAACTATCTGAGGGTTTTACTAGAGTACAAAGCTTTAAAATACTAAAATTGACAGCATTAATTAACAATTAATGTTAAAAATTAAATAACATTTGATGGAGTGGGCATAATATTTTAGTTTAGTGCAAAACGTCTTCAACACAAATGAAAGAGAAAGTTTTGAGCAAAATCACCAGTGATCACTTACCATAGCGAAATCACTAGTGATCACTTACCAAATAAAACCTTAACTCTAAATTTCAATTTATTAGGGTTCGGACAAGGTTGATTCAAAAAAAAAAGAAAGACAAAAAGGGTTTTATTATCAGCCGACGTTTCGGCATACATTGCAATTAATCTTCAGAGCTATCATGAAGGCGATAGGGGACGTGTTGTCACCTAGAACAAATCTGCGTAACTGACAGATAGCCACGAAGATGGCATGCAACCTAAGCCGAAACGTCGGCAGATAATGAAAAATACACTTTTTTTTTAATTGTATTTTTTTTATTAACCTTGTCCGAACCCCAAAAAATTCTCTACTATTTTTAGTAATATTTAAATTAATAAAATCACAATTGAAAGTAATTGAATTATATAATTAAGAGTCGAGATTAACACTTGATTTTTCTATAGTTCCCGAGGCTACATTTTCGTTTAAATTCAACATGACTTGTAATGTTGCACTACATTAATTAATACAACTTACTGTAAACTAGCAAATATTGTTGGAGGAGAGCAGTGGTATGCCTGGAAACATTAAATTTGATTTTTAGCATTTCAGCTTAATCAAGTACCTACTTTCTCTTTCAGCAGAAATAAAACATGTTTGTGTTTAGATAATTATACATAAATATATTCTGCACATTAACAAAATATCAGTTTAGGAGTGGGGTTAGTCTGAAACTCTGTACTTCCTAAATAAAATTTTTACAGACTACAGTGAACTTATATGAAACCCAAGATAACTTGGTGCTTAATTTCCAAATAAATATTAAAGTAATTAAACATTAAATTAAGTATTTTGACTGATTAGGAATGAAGTTTATTTATAACACAAATTTAATAAGAGGTATTTTCATGGTTCAGTATTTGCAGTGGATGAAATTCAGTGAATCCCATCAGCTGATTTTAATTTTAAAATTATAACTGATGTGGTCCCTACATTATGAGTTATTTTTTCTAGTGAAATTGAAAATTAAAAGACAAAATATACTGATATTTTCTTTTCTTTTTGAGGGGAGGGAGTTGTTATAACAATTTTCTCCATTCTCATACATTTGATTCGGATTTTGGTCATAAGCAATTCTCAATTCTTAGATGATTTTAGTTGGGATTCGGTCAAGGTAGATCCAAAAAACATAAATTTAAAAAAATTATTTTTTAATAAAGGATTATCTGCCAACGTTTCGGCTTACATTGCAAGCCCCCTTCAGGGCTATCATGAAGATGAGAGAGGACGTCATGTCCCTAAGTTCACAATCATCATCTTCATGATAGCCCTGAAGATGGCTTGCAATGTAAGTTGAAACGTTGGCAGATAATCCTTTATTAAAAAATACATTTTTTAAATTTGTGTTTTTTGGATCTACCTTGACTGAACCCCAACTAAAATCATCTACGGTCAAAAAACTCTCATTTTGAACAATTCTCAATTATTCATTCACAATCTTCACACTCCCTGGCTCAAGTTAAGTGCGGAAAATTACTTGTGCTGGGCTCTTCCGGCCAATCCTCAGGCGCGTTTCTCTCGTGTTGTGAGCGCTCAGCAAAACGCCACTAACTGAGTTGCAAAGTTTTGTTGAGAACAAGGGCCTAACACTCAGCCTGGGTAGCGCCACGGTCTCCGAGAAATCCTCAAATCCGCGGAAGCTGTCCCCTACATAGGTGAGTTCATTAGGAGAACCAAGTTCCTGGATCGTGTCAGATTCAAGCCCGAACTTCAAGTACAACGCCTCCAGCAGATCACAACAAACAGAAGGCCCAAGCTTAGACTACTCCAATACATGCCACTGTGCCTAATTTATATATCCTCTTAAAGTGTCAAATAAATATTTTCAAAATTCACCAGTCAACATAACTTTATTAAAATTAATCATAACAAATTTATATATTGATCTGGCTTAAGAAATGATTTTTTTAAAACCTTTTAAATACCTAATAAGCACCTTGAACCTGTAGTCGCTCTCAATCTACTTCCAGGCCTGAGGAAGCCACCACAAGATGTGCGAAATCTCGGTAAAAATTAACACCTCAACAAGATCAAGCCCGGAAGCATTACTGACGAAAAGCTGATATGCAAATATCAATAAATATTTAATTTGGTTGTGGTATTTTATCCCACGTAAATTTTAAACAATTAATGAGAGGGAATAGAATAAAAAAATCTATCTGTCCCAGCCAGGAATCAAACCTGGATCTCCTGCTATCCGGGCCGGTGCACTTGCCAGTTATGCTACCAGGACGCGTTAGTTGTCTCATTCAATTCCCTCTACACTAGCAAGAGCCTAACCCACGAGAAAGGCGAGAACTTCGTCTTGTACTCGAAGGAGCTGACATTGTCATACATTTTGTCGACTCTCGTCATTTACTGGCTGGGACAGATGGTTTTTTTATTCTATTCCCTCTCATTAATTGTTTGCAAATATCAATATGCGATTACAATTTATAAACCGATTACCCACGAGGAAATCATGTTATTCATATTGGGACCATTACAGTATATTTCAGTATATCTCCATTGATTCTACATTATTTTGGAAGTTAAAAATACTGCCCGGTCAAAATTCTATACACGTATATGTTAATATATACAAGTATAAAATTTTTAATAAAAATCAAAAGATTATTGTTGATTTTGTGTGTGTTATTTATTTATTTTTTATTAAACTTTTATTTATTTCATTCTGTTAAATTAAAACATTTTGTAATTTGATCACCACAATGAATTTAAAAAAAAATGACATTCAATGTCAATCACATGAAGAGAGAAGGTGACCAATGACACTACTCTCAAGTTATTTATTTAAAGGAAATTGTATAAGTGTAAAATTTGTTAAAACTAACTTTTTTTGATCAAATACTAACTAAAGCGCATTTTAATGTATAAAACATTGTTTGTGCACTCCATATTTTATTGGTCTTAGTTTAGTTGTCTTACAATATTCACTCATTGCTCTCGCACGCTTGTCAACTAAATATTCACTTTTGTTTTCATCCATGTGCCTAGGTCACGAACTCCTGAGTGACTGGCATTTTTGTTAAAATACCGTATACCAATAGGAACAGGGCTCTCTGGTCTCCTCGAATACTTATAGACAATATCTCGCCCTTTTACGAACCCTTCAGACCTTGGGCATTTAAGGACTGAGGCTAACACGTAAAAGGCGGGAATTTGTCCTCAATGAAATATTCTAAGGGACAGATGGATTCGCTTTTCCATAAACCAGGAAGTAAAAGCGTTTTGATGCCTTTGGCTCCACTCAGTCCCGAGATGGTAAATCAAAGCAATCATACAGCGACTATCTGCGGACTATGAGCACTAAATTAACTTCAAAGCCTCAGTTTTTATATGTTTTTAAACATAAAAATATACTCTAACGCAGTAAGTGTCGTGTTCATTTGCTTTATCTGTCACAAACCTGCATTATTTTATTATAAAATGCCCTTTCAACGATTCTGCTATTATTTTTGTGTAAAACAAATCACAATAAAACAAGAAGATCGCCATAACCACACCGACTGAAGAGTTTTAATAGCGAAGTTGGGTACATTAATTACTTAAACCAGCTGCCAGTAATCTTGAATATTAAAAGTAAGAATAAATCTTCTTATATATTGGTAATAAATATTTTTTCAATGCATAAAGCTTAAGTTTTAACACCTGTATCGTAATGCCCTGAGATTTATTTAATTCTCAATTTTTTTGAAGTACAAAATTTTTCTCATCCACCAATTTCATTAAAAAATAAAATAAAATAATTTTTAAAAAACAGTCTATCTACAGGCTATTGTGGTCAGCACATCGTTCATTCAGTCAAGAATGATACCCAATCAGGACTGTGAGTTCCCTAGGACCACATCAGGAGTTCTCTGAGTCATTACAAACAGAAGCACAGAAAGAAAACAACTTGTGAGTATTGAACCTTTATCTCAGGCTTTAACCCCCAGACCACCGTGCTCCTTAAGAGTTTCATAAACTTTTCATTAATTTTTCTTTAATAATTTAACTAATTCAACAGAAATTTTTAACAATCTACTGAAGAAGGAGTGAAACTTAGTGTCTTTGTTTGTAAGTAAAGAATGTAAAATTTACTAAATAATACTAAAAATGTTGTTTTTTTTTTAAGATCAAGAAGCTGTTAAGAGGCTATTCAGAAGTAAAATTTCTTAAATAATCATCTAAAGAATTTCCTGAATAAATTAGGTACTTTATAATTCCTGCAAATAAAAAATTGACTATATTTGTTAAATATAGTCGAGACAAGCTATATTTGTCTTAAATATTTAAGAGTTTAAATTCCGATCTAATAGAATAATTTTAAATTGATTCTTAAGTATAAGTGTTAGGTGCAGAACTCTGGGGTGTCGCTAACCTTCCAACATCCAAGGAATACAATCTACTCTGCCCAAAACGCTCAGAATAATTGCTAACGCTCCATATTATGTGTACAACTTTACCCTTCATCGCGATTATAATATTCCTTTTGTCCAAGACCTTATCTCCACCCTCTTCAAGGTCTTTCATAATAAACTCCAATTTCATCCTAATCCACATTCCCAATCCCTGTCGTCGGACTCCAATCCTTACAATCCTCCCCAGCGACTAAAACTGAGATGACATCGTGACCTCCTGGGCCTTAATGTCTAAACTTATTAGGATTAGGGTCAATGGGCTCTTTCTCCATTTGTAGTGAAAATTATTTATTTATTTTCTATTTTTTATTATTTTGTATGTTTATTTGTTTATTTTATTTTTTTATATAAATCTCTCTGTCATCAAAGTGCAAGATTTTTATTAACATGCTTTCAACTTGCCACTGTATGTAAACTGCTAAATTAAATTGAAACATTTTATTAAAAGTAACTAATATTTTATAGCATATTTTTTTTACTAATAATATTATGTGTTTTTCCCACCTACCCCACATAAACCACCGAATAGTTACATTTTTTTCTGTTAAAAGCAAAAAATATTTTTCTGAAGAGGAGTACGCTATCTTTCTCTCTTACTTTTTATTACTTACCGCAAAGCGGCTTTAGAAGGTGGCCTTGTCAGCAAAGATTTAAACCCCATAAATTCAAATCCTTAACGGAAGTTATTTTCCAAGTTAAATTATTCACACTTGAAATCTTTAACCGCAAGAAACAGCACCAATATATTTGAATGAATATTTTATTTTATTTTGCTTGAATATTTGAGGTTCCTATAATGAATTGAAGTTCCAAGAAGAATTTTTTTTTTAAATTGTTTAATCAAAATATTTAAGTTAGTATTTACTTTTTTTTTTTTTTTTTTTTTTTTTTTTTTTTTTTTTTTTTTTTTTTTTTTTTTTTTTTT
>KZ806938.1:385331-404020 GCA_000696205.2 Oncopeltus fasciatus
AATTATAATAGATATATATTTTTATTCATTCGAAATTACATACACTCATATATATTGAACTTATTTATAATGTTAAATCCCAAATAAATTAATAACTAAATCATATTAAATTAATTAAATAGATGTTGTGTTAGACAAGAAAAATGTTTTATACATTTTTTTCTTTAATGAATGTTACATATTATATATATATATAAAATAAGGCGTACTTATTAAAAGAAGGAATTAGCATGTACCCAGCAATTAGCAAACTCCATTTAATGAAAGCATCGAATGAGAATAATGTAGAAGCAACACATACTGAAGCACATTTACAAATGTACGTACATCAAACTCAGAATTAACCAATATGCCCCTTCATTCTGAGGTGATAATTTGATTCAAGTTATTTATTCAAATATTGGTACTCATATAAATTATTAATCGTTTTAAGGTTATACGGGAAACATCTTAAAACTTCATTAATATAAACATTGAGAAAGAAAAACATATTCACTTAAAAGCATTTATTGTATACATAATATATGCGCATGTCAAAATAAAACAGGCAAAACGTCATGAAACAGTATTGTAAGAGTAAGCTGCAGAAGAGAGTGGAAAGCTTCCATGAAACAAGCACTGAGGGGTGAAATAAATATAAGCAAGTATCAACACACTTTATAACAATTTGATCAAGTATGCTTTTTACAAAAAAAAAAGGTGTTTTTGAAGGAGGAAAAGTCAAGTTTTGTGAGGCGGAAGAGAATAGCTGTAGAAAGCTGGTTGATGGCAAAGGCTTGTGCTTGAGTGGATGTGTACCTCTCTCGGGGACCGGCTGGCAGCGACGGGGGGAGCGGTCTGTGGCGGGACTCCCACTGGCCCCCCACTGCCCCCAGCCACCCTCCCACCCACCCACACACCCACCCTCTATCGGGCAATCTTTTATTTCCATCTTCTGTGTGTGTGTATGTACACGCTGTTTCGCGTGTTATTCCTCTATTCATGTTCTTTCCCCAACCCTAATATAATTAAAATCCCCCCCCAAAAAAATCTTAATAATCAATTATTATCATACCTTCTATTATCCGTCTTCATTGGTTTCTGCAAATCATCTTCTGTTGGCGAGCGCTTTCGGACATTATCCATCCTCATGGCCGAATACATCTGTTCACTGTCACTGTCTGTATTCAACTGCGTTTGTATTCTGTGGTTTGGTCGGATGTAAGAGTCGTTTAGCTAAAACGGTCGCTTTGTCGGCGATAAGGTCTGCCAAACTTAAGAGTTATAAAGATCAGTGTCCATTATTTCAGGTATTGGTTGAGGCAGGGATTAGTTGTAATTTGTTCACGTAGGCTTCGACGGTCGTCAGATGTATTTACCGTTTCTTCTTCCGGGTTGGACCGTGTCAAATTGGTGTTTCGCACATCATGTGATGGCTTCTTCAGGGCTGAAAAGAGAATGAGAGCTGTGAGTATTCAAGTATTCACAACTCTCATTCTCTTTTCAGCCCTGAAGAAACCATCACATGATGTGCGAAAGCTCGGCAAATAACACCAATTTGACACGGTCCAACCCGGAAGAAGAAACGGTAAATATTAGTTGTAATTTGTTGAGGTGTTCAAAGTGCTCTGAAAGTTTTGTTTTTTTTACCCTTCAAATCAATTATTATATGATTTTAGTTTATGTTCGGTCAAGGTAAATAAAAAAAAAATACTAATTTAAAAAAAGGGTATTTTATTAAAAGATTATCTGCCTGGTGTGTATCATCTAAATCATCTAATAATAATATATACGGTCAAAAAAACTCTCCTTTTGAACTTAATAATTAATTTTCTTTATTGTTATATATTTTTATCTAAATAAAATATTAAATGTTACCTAATAAACTTTGTTGAACTAACATTGCGTTATAAGAAATAAAATCTGTAAAATTAATAAAACATTAAACACACACACACATTTATGTGTGCATATATATGCATGAAGAGAAGGATAGTGTAGCACAAATATTTTTTTTTTATAAACTTTTATTTATTTATTACATTCTGTTAAATAAAAACATTTTGTAATTTGATCCCTATGAAGTAAAAAATGGCATTCAATGTCAATCACATGAGGAGAGAAGGTGACCAATAACACCACTCTCAAATTATTTACAGACTATGTCCCCAGGAGGTCGTGGTGCCATCTTCGTTTGAGTCGACGGGGAGGGTTGTAGGGGTTGGAGTTGTAAGACAAGGTCTGTACTAGTGGATTAGGATGGTATGGCAGTTTACTGTGGAAAAGGATGATGCGGGAAAAAATGAGGTCTTGAACAAAAGGAATATTAAAATCGTGGTGAAGGGAAGAATTGGATACGTAATAGGGAGCATTTGCAATTATTCTCAGGGTTTTCGATTGAAAGGACTGGATTCTTTGGATGTTGGAAGGCTAGGCGTCACCCCTGATTTCTACTCCTTAAGTCCAGATTGGTCGTAATAAGGTTTTGTAGAGCGTCAGTTTGTTTTCTATCGTAAGATTTGAGTTCTTATTCATGAGTCTGTATAGAAGTCCATATCGCCGATTGAGTTCTTGTCTTTTAATTTTAGTATGTTTTCCCCATGTAAGTCATGAGTCAAGATGGAACCCAAGGTAACGAACGGAATTTGAAAGCGTTAAAGGAAGGTTGTTAAATTTCACAATTTCAGGGAAGTCTTTCTTCCGCAGTTGGAAATTAACATGAACGCATTTTTCTTCATTGATTTTTAATCTCTTTTCGCAACACCATTGTTTGATTTTTTCGAGGTGATCTTGTAGGTTTTTAGAAGCAGTTTTAGGATCAGGGTGGGAGGATAGGATAGCTTTATGATAGGATGATTTTTTTCAATTATCTGTCAAAGTTTCGGCTTACAATGTAAGCCATCTTCAGGGCTATCATGAAGGCGAGGGGGGACGTTGTGTCAATAAAACATTGGCAGATAATTTAATTTATCGGTCAGATAATTTAATTGTACGTATAGACTGTGTTATGCTCAAAAACACTACCAGTTACCTATTAATTTTATCCTCAAAAACGAATTGTGACACACACGTGTATTCGCAAACATTGGATGTGACAAGAAGGGGGCGGGATGGAATAACATCTGCCTCCAGTGGGTAGCGCGACCTACAGGACTCTCCCACATAATTCCATCCCATTAGATGTTAAGGGCTGCAGATAAGTATATGCATGCTGTTGTCACCAGCATACGTTCCCCACGCCCAGTTGCCATGTGCACAAATAACATTCCGAAACATGTGTTATATGTCTTCTCAAAGATTAAACTAACATGCAAGCACTTTTCATTCTCTCCTCTATTCTTGTAGGACTGTATCTTATTAAGAATATAGTAAGTGGTACTAAATAAATAAGAATGACAATAACTTGAATATAATAAATTATTATACCAAATAAGGAAGATCTAGTATAAAATAAACTATTTTTATCATAAATATATTATGTAAATCAATATTTAGAATAGGAATCGTTCACTTTTTTTTTTTAATTCTGTAGAAATATTTTTAAAAATGATTTATTAGATTTCTTTATTTTAAATTTAACGTAAATTTCTCCTTTTTAATTTTTTTCTTTAATTTCTTGTTTTATAATTATGAATTGAGAAGTATCATATGTATTTAAATTCCGTCAAACATTTTAAAATTACAGTTGATCAATAATTTTTAAGCGGGATTATCTTGTTTATATTAGATATAATAATTAGTAAAATTACACTTAATTAAACATAAATTAAAAAACATTAGCAGAACATATGTGAGAGAGATTGATAGAGGTGCATTACAGGGCGATAAAGCGGAATCACCAATAAACTCATTGTATATGCTGATAAGCATAGATAGCGCCGGCTTACAAGGATGATTGCTTCAAATAAATGTATTATTATATTGTAATATATTTCACTAAAAGGGTTCCAAATTTTTTTTTTTTTAACAATTTCCAGAAATACAGCTTGTAACCTAAGTTCAGAATCATATGAAATGTAAGAGGAAAGAAAGCAGAAGTTAGTGCTCATGTCAAAGTCTTAGAACTCCATCGATCCAAGGAAACGATCCTCGGGAAAAATAAAACAGAAATAGACGTCCAGAGGATATGAGGCAGGGAAAGAATGTAACTGAACGCCGGGACTGCGTACCAGCTTCATCTGGCCTGCTCATATATAAACAAGATAATCCTGCTTACAAATTATTGATCAAAATTATTGTTAATAACTTATTTTATACGGTAATAAAATTGTAATGTATCGCAGGATTGTGGAAAAACAGAAGTAGAGTCAAAAATTCCCAATTTTAATTAAGTTTTAATTTTTTGATTATGCATCTAATGGATATAAGTTAGTCACATTAACCAGGAGGTAACCAGATTCTTATAAAACAGAAACAGAAAACTTCAGTTCAATTCTCAATTGGAACAAAGGTTCTGCCAGCTGGCATATGGAACGCAAAGTTGGCTAGTCAATTACACTCTTAAATATACGCATGTATTTGACAATATACGTATTAAACATAAATGCCAAAAAATTGTTTTGTATAACTCTTTTTAATAACTTTCATAAAACTTTTATTGACATTAATTTCATTTTTTCTTCATTTAATCTTCCAATTTCAAACATAAACGAACTAATGTAACGACTTACCAAAAAAAACCAAATTTAAAAATATCTGTCGGGGCGCCGGGATAGCTCATGGGATCCGTTCGGGTCTCGCAATCCTGACGCCGCGGGTTCGAATCCCGCCCAGGGCAATCTTTTATTTAATTAAAAGCTTGTCCTGAGCCTTGGTCGTTTAGAATGGGATGGCGACCTGTAGATAGCCCCTCCCTCCATGACCCTAAGTGGTTGAATGGGAGGCTAACACTTAAATAATAAAAAAAAAAAATGTCTGTCGATAGAAGACAAATAGACTTCCTATATAGGGTATATAATACAATGTGTTTCATAATTCTCCTCATAGTACCAACTTCTTGAGGAAAATCTGCTATAGAAAGTTTCAATAAGTCAGAAGTGACTTTAGATAGAAGTTTAATCTAAGGTTAAAAAAAATTTTTTTTCGCCAACTTCGATAATATGACGATCAAAATTCGATAAGAAAATGTAAAAAATATGGTCCCCCACTACCCCAAAAAGTTCGTCAGATAAAAATATTGAAGTGGATTAAGTTCATAGCAATTGGAGACTTCGGCCGAGGAAAACTTTTTAATGGATTTTGGAAGTATTCCCAAGGCTTGATGGTAAAATATTTGTGGGTTTTTAAATGTTTGAGAAATATTTGAGCCTCTCTAAAGACTCTGAAATGAGGATCTGATACCAAAATTATGCTAAAAAGATTTGACGCATTAATCCATTCGAAACTCGACTACGGTTTCTCAATCTACGGATCAGCTACACAGATTTTTAAATTACCTGCTAAGAACATGCACTTTCATGGGGCTTTCAAAACGAGTAATTTATAGTCAATCTACAATACAATGCAATATCAATTAATCAATTCACTTACCGTCTCAATTTGAGAAGAGCACAAATAACTTTGTCCTGTGGAACTACCATTTTGCCAAAACCCCGCCACCTGCTCTACAAGAAAATAAAAAAATCACTGATATAACAATCATAATTTTATGCAGACCGGAATCAGAATATCAGAAACTCTATCTGAAGGAATTTTCCCAATTCTCGCATAGCAACCAGAAACTGCTAAATAAAGACAGAGTGGCAGACACATATGTGAATCTTTTTTTTTATAGATATTATCCAAAAATATCAGGAGCACATAAATAAATAAGCAGGCGGCTCAAAGACCAAGGAAGGTGCTGGATATTCAGTCATACTTACAGACAAAAGTATTGCTAGGCCAGTACTAGAAGAAACAAGAATCTGCAGACATGAAAATGGGATCTTGGTGACACGACGTCCCCTCTCGCCTTCGTCATAATCCTGAAGATGGCTTACAATGTAAGCCGAAACGTCGGCATATAATTAAAAAATAAACATTTATTTAATTTGTATTTTTGTGGATCTACCTTGACCGAACTCCAACAGAAAACGTCTAACAATAATAATTTAAATTTAAGACTTGCATAAACCAAAAAAAATTAATATAATCTTCTTATATGATAACACTAAGGTTTTTTTTTTATTTTAAAGATTTTTTTTTAAACATATCTTTATACAATGTAAAAATTAATTACTTCACAATGATACATTTAATCACAATTTTCAAAAACTTAAAAAATGAATAAATACATAAACAATAATTTCACACCTATTTTTTAAACAAACATTTACTATTAAAATAAATGTGTTATGATTTTTGAGTTTTCTTATATTTCTTAATTTAAAAAAATTAAATATTCAAAAAGAACCAAATGAAAGGTTTATAGTTAAAGCATTTAATAATATGTATAAGTACATATACCACTGGAAAGTACCTCTTTGAGGTAGAAGTGATGGAGGAGATACGGCGAAAACCATGAGAAAAAATTTAAGTTATAAAACATTTGTCAAATCCCTGGTCGATAGGTGTCAACGTTTGGGAGTTACAATTGTATTGATATATTTATAGGGGTCTAATTAGTTAATTTTTTTAGGGGTCTAAGGTTAGTTAAATTAAACACATGTCAGATCAAGTGTAGGCATTAGTTGTTTTCAACTTACTATTTCTATTATTATTATTTTTACATGTTTTGTATGAGTATACACTAAGTAGCAGATGGGCATTTATATATAGATAGAATTTTATGGACTATAAAAAATCATTCATTCATAAAGAAGGGTGATAAAGGCAAAAAGAGAACAAAATTTGGGGCAACTTCTGAGTTATTGCAAAATTATAGGACAATTGAAATAAATGAACACCAATTTAACCATTGATTAATTTTTAAGGCTGCCATTAGCCATCTGAAAGCCATGGCTGACAAAAATAACTCCAAGAACGGGAATGAGCTCGAAGCCTTATAGCAGTGCTTGCGATTCTGAGGTCATTCACTAAGGAACACCGCTTCATTGACTAACTTGAACCACTTTGGCGGGAAACAGACTACTGTTATTACAAAATGTAAATTAGAGGCAATTTCGACGGAGCACTTTTAAATAGCTTAATTTTACAATTAGACTCCACACTTATTAGGACGTTTATACATAGTGTTCAACCAGTATTTGGTGCTCACTTGCTAGGTACACTTAAACAAGGCTCCAAATAAATTAATAAATGATTACAATTAAATAATACTGTCACAATTAAAATATATAAGTTATTAGTAAACAAAAAAAGGAACTTTAGGATCTTAAACCTGTGTAATAACTTAAGTCGCGTAGACCTAATAAATACCCGAATTTTCATAAACAAATAATACTCTTCTCTGATTATTTAATCAACCAGAAATTATTCCTCCATATGTTCAGAAATGAACTCAAAATTAATATTTTCATTTCTTGGGCGAAGCTATAGTTATTTTTTCCAAATTTAGGAGTCCAATCTTCTCACAATTTATTTATTCCTTAAAGTTGTACTCTTTCGAGAAACATCTTCAGAGCTCAGGTGATAATCACTCAGTCATCGCCAAGAGTGAATGTAAGATAGTCATTAAAGAGAACCTTTCTCGTGCATACACATTGAGATATAACTTCCGTAGATATGATCATAATTTTTTTTTTTTTTTTAAACTCAGATTTAAGCAATAAATAGATTACAATCCTAAATATGAAAAAAAAAAATCCTCCATAATAATTTGATTGTTACAGTTGTTTTAAACCATGAAGTATACATATATTTGATCATATATGCATACTGTTTGATGATTTATATATTAAAACATTTTGGTATTGTTAAAAATTTAATTTAGTGATTAAATTTTTCATATCTGTTACCTAATCCACCTATATATACTACCACACTAACTAGATATATTTTATCCGTGACTTCTTCTCCGTCTTAATTTCTGTAAAAGTATATATGTACCTTCATTTTGAGGGATGTTTTGCCTATATCTGTTCTGCGATAGGTCAGAGCAATAGGAAATAAACAGTGTGGTGGTTTAAATTTGCAATAATGAACTGTATATGTTGTTGATATAAATACAGTTTAAATAATCGCAACTCTAATAACTCAATTCTTATTATAATAAATGAATCGTTTAAGGTATGAGATTAAATAGCAGAGATAAAATTTGATGTCTTCACTTTGAACAGATTGGCTGAACTATCTGTACTCTCGATAATCTTATAAAGTCAAGGATCATACTACCTTCTCATTAATCTATGTCATCCGGGTCAGGCAACTAACGAAACCCTCCAAATATATCTACACAGTCATTAAATTAGGACTATGATCTGTTTTCTACTGTAACATGAGAGATTGGTAGGATTCAGTGAGGGCTGAGTAGCAGACCAATCGTAAATATTAGGTTAAACCACCATATACTAAAAAAAATATGCATTGTTTACCTTTTTTTTTTTTTAATCTGATTTATACGAGAAGAGAAAGTTTCGAAAAGTACTTCAGTAGCCGGTGATGATAGCCACCCAAATAGCTGAATTTGCTAAAAGTAAATTCTATACAGGACAACCTAAACTCAAATGATTTGTCAGTGATTGACGTCATCAACAAATTTGTTTTGTTATAGCCAATTTTTTGGGATACCGCCTCCAAGCAGTTAAGAAATGATACAAATATTTAACATGTAACAAATTCTGTATCTTGTGTTTCTCAGTGAAGTATCATGTTCCCATCAGTATACATCTACTTAATTAACTGAAGTGTATTCTTGTATCCATAATATTTAACATGAAACAAATTCTGAAAGGCAGTCTTGTATCTTGTGTTTTCCAGTGAAGTATCATGTTCCCGTCAGTATACATCTACATAATTAACTGAAGTGTATTCTTGTATCCATAATATTTAACATGAAACAAATTCTGAAAGGCAGTCTTGTATCTTGTGTTTCCCAGTGAAGTATCATGTTCCCGTCAGTATACATATACTTAATTAACTGAAGTGTATTCTTTTATCCATAATATTTAACATGAAACAAATTCTGAAAGGCAGTCTTGTATCTTGTGTTTCCCAGTGAAGTATCATGTTCCCGTCAGTATACATCTACTTAATTAACTGAAGTGTATTCTTGTATCAATAATGTTTAAGATGTATTTAAACCTTTCTGTTAGTTGCTTATTAAATTTTTCTTATCAGTTACAGTATTTTCTGTTGATAACCAACTTGGAAATATAATTCAGTTAAACTATTAATTTAATTCAATTAATTAATTAGTATTTTAAGATTAAATAATTCTTTATTTCTCTGTGGATATATAATGTGCGAAGCTATATTTCCCCTGTACTCAAATCAACGATGTCCATCGCACTGAATTGATTACTGACTATGCAGAAAAGAATTTATAGACTAAAATACATGTATAGATAATTTATTTTCATTTAAATATATGGTTAGTATATTCCTTATATTTTTGAAACAAAATTATTCAGAGCAACAAACGGAAATCTATATGCATAACGTCTTAACTCCTATTTTGCTACCGTAAAATTATTTAAAAAACAAAAACTATACAAATAAATGTATTTAACCATGATCTATTTTTGGTACAAAATTTTTATCTTTGCAACTGTATCAACAAATTTGATACGCTTCTAAAAATCAGTTGTATCGTAAATCGTTTATAACATCATTAATATATGTTTTTTGTTGTTATTTTTTTGAGAATTTTTTTCTATAAAGAACGTTTTTTGTTGGTTTTTTTTTTCAAAAGAACTACAACGATATTTGTCGATTTCCCGACAAAAATAAAATTAGTTACTGTATTTCTATCTAAATTGCTACGATTACTTTGATAGTTGATCTAAATTTGTATCTTCCGTGACTTGCTTTACCGTCAGGCAGAAGTTGGACCTAGTTCCTTGAGCTCAACAGGTCTTCTAGCCAGTTCAATATTGAGTTATTTCTTGGGGGGATCAGAGGAGCCTATCAGAGGAGTTATTTTTTGGAGGCCAGGAAAGCAGGAGATCCAGGTTCGTGTCCTGGCTGGGACAGTTAGATTTTTTTATTCTGTTCCCTTGCACTAAAAATTGTTAAAATTTAAGGGGGATTAAATACCACAAGAAAATTAATATTTACAAAATTTTAATTTTAAAAGTAAATAACGAGTCATTTAAATAGCTTGACATTGTCAGCTCCTTCGAGCATAAGACGCAATGTAAAATTATTATTATAGTAATATTTTTTGGAGGCCCGGAAAGCAGGAGATCCAGGTTCGTGTCTTGGCTGGGACAGTTAGATTTTTTATTCTGTTCCCTTGCACTTAAAAATGGTAGAGAATTACTACTTATTTTCTCAAAAATGGAATTTTATGTAGTATAGAATCTATATAAAGGTCATTTTATTGATGATATAGTTTTTATTTTATTAAAAACAGTTTATAGAATGTAATAAGTACGAAATTTAATGTTTTAAGGTTTGACCTCTATCATTTTTTTTTTACGAAAAAGCCTGCTTTGGAAGATATTTATGATGGATGAACACTTCCCTCTCTCTTTCTTTTAGGCCAATCTAGAAACAGACTTGATTGTCTTACACTCATTGCTCTCTGCAGCTTTTATGATCGAATGTGTCACTTACACTTATATATGCCCATCTTTAAGGAAACGAGGAAAATCTGTTTAGTTTCCACTACCCCTGCGTGACGGGCTTTTGCCTATAAAATCAAGAATATTTTTTTATTGTCTTCTGAACCCTTTCAAACTAGTAGTGTTTAAACATCCAACAACACAACTTAAAGTATGTTATGGAGCTTGTACTTCCAAGTAGACCATGACATGTGACCCGGTTTTCAGCAGCTGCCTATCTTGAAGCCTCTTGAGATTTTTAATAATCTCACAACTCTCGTTTCTTCTATTTTCAATTCTTTAAGCATTTCTCTCGAGAAAACTTTACTGCAAGACTCAAATAATCCTATCAACAAGTCTGTCCACTGCGGGGTCTCGGCTTTGCTGCGTTGGCTCTCTTAATATTGTTAAACACTGAGGAAGCAGGAAACGGGAGGACCAGGCCAGTACGGAAAGGGACCAAGTTGCCACCTGCTTCATCACTCAGAAGATGAAATCACATTTACCCGAAAGCAGCTCTTGGATTCATCTAGGTCTGCCTGGAACCTTCCATGCTGTTATAATTCCATGTCAAATTGCCGGTTTCTGAGCTTCGATTTCTGGTACAATTTCTGTCACACATTTCACTTACGAGACTTAAAGTGCCCGTGACAGTGAAATGTGTGACAGAAATTAGACAGTGGCACAAATTAGCGACAGAAATTAGTAAGTGGAGACAATTTAGCAAGTTGTTTTGTGGCTTCTTTGTAAATAAGAACATTTTAATCATTTGTGCATATTTGTTAATTAGCTTTAAGTAATTTATCGTTTTTATTTATTAGTTTAAGGGCAATAGATTTAATTATCTGTCATTGGCACGTATACTTATTTTAGTCATAAAGTAATTTCAATTTATCTCTGTATAAGTTATTATTGATCTGTTGCCCATAATAACCTTTGCAGCAGTGCATGTTTTCTTATTCTCCAGAACCTCCGATACGTTAGGAACTAAGAAACACATGAAGTATTTTTACTATTAGATGATTTTAGTTGGGGTTCGGTCAAGGTAGATTAAAAAAAATACAAATTTAAAAAAAATGAATTTTTTTAAAAGCCATCTTCAGGGTTGTAGAAATACAATGTCATGAGAATACAATAACAATTGACAATATTATAATGCAGAATTACCATAATGTAATGTGATATCAAAAGTATGAATGTAGAAAGGTATGTAAAAAAATTTAAAATGGAATCTTTAATTATACCTAAAGGATGCATTCTTTGCTCCTTAGACGCCGAATCCCTCTTTACTAATATACCTATATACAAAGCCCTTCAAATTATTGATAAACATTGGAATACAATCCGAGACCATACTACACTATCCCGGTCGACATACCTTGAGACCCTTTCCCTTTGCTCTACATTCGGCTATCTCCTATACCAAGATAAATACTACAACCAGATTAATGGTCTGGCTATGGGAAATAACCTTGCTCCCGACATTTCAAACATCACCCTTAATGACCTCCTAGACTCTATCCTTCCCCCCTTTCAGAACGACATTTACTTCCTTAAAATATGTTGACGACCTCTTCCTCATTCTTAATCCAGAAAAAATCCCCCAGATCCTTACTGCATTTAACTCATACCAGCCTTGTCTAAAATTTTCCATTGAAATGGAATCTGATTATCAACTCCCCTTCCTTGACACCCTTATTATCCGAAATGGCTCTATCTCCACTGACTGGTATACCAAGCACACATACTCAGGTCGTCTCCTCCACTTCAACTCATCTCACCCTCATCATCAAAAAATTAATGTGGCCAAAAACCTCATCTACAGATCTCTCACACTCTCTGACAAGATATTCCACAGCAAAAATATTAAACGTGTTACTGACATCCTCCTGACCAATGGTTTTCCTACTCACACCATTAAAAACCTTGTAAAAGAATTTTTTATTTCCACTTCTCCAACTATCCCCCTCCCCCTAAATAACGACCTCATTTTCCCGTTATTTTCCTTATATTCCAAAACTTTCTGAAAATATTAAGATATCTCTCAGAAAAACTTTCCCTAACCTTAAGCTTTCTTTTTCAACCAACAACAAACTAAAATCTATTTACACCATCCTCAAAGACCCCCCATCCCCCTTCCTAACAGAACTAATGTTGTCTGCAAAATTCCCTGTTCCACACCTATCTGCCATGGTTCTTACATTGGAAAAACAAAAAAAAACCCTATTTCCCTTAGAATCAATAACCATAAAAATGACATAAAGAATAAACTAATAAAAACTGCCCTCACTAAACATGTTTCTCATGAAGAACACACATTTGACTTCAAGAGCATAACCATTCTTTCCACTGAACCCTATGAACACAGATGCCTTTTATCTGAAACTGTTCACATTAACTCATGTGTTGTGAGTGGATAGAGTTTATCCAGTTAAGGACAGAACGGACATAGAACAAATTTCTTCAACTTATTCAAAAATTATCAACATTCTAAAAACCATTAGCCCTTCTTCTCGATAAACCTGTCAAACATTTTTCCCAGTTCCAAAGTTACCTATTCCCAATAATACCCTACTAACACACTTTTTTTAAATTTGTATTTTTTTTTTTTTGTATCTACGTTGACCGAACCCCAACTAAAATCATCTAATAATAATATCTACGGTCAAAAAACTCTCCTTATGGAGTATTTACGCCTATTTGGATCTCCCTATCTAAAGCCATTGTCAGGATATGTGTGCAAAACAAGATCCATGTTTCCTTGGTATTGGGTTGACATATTTGTAAACTATGAATTCAGTTGTAGCATATTTATTTGTTCACAGTTAAAGCAATTTTTGTTAACATGAATTGGGACATAAAATTTGAATGTTATCAAGGGAGTTATCACATCTTTCAACAAAAACCAACACATATCTCATATAAATATTACTTTTCCTTATTGTCTTACAAATACTCTGTGGAAATGTTGAGTTTCATAGATTGTATTTGTTAGATCATAAAAATATTTTTGTAAAACTCTTGATCAACGGTATTATACATTCCATGTATTTAAACTTTCATTTTAATACAGGTAACCAGATAAGTTGTGGTTAATAAAAATAAAAATGGTCAAGTTGTTTTAATATTTCTATTTATTACCAAAGGGTGGGCTTTCGGATTAATCCTTCTTCTTATGTTACAAGTCTGCTAAATAACAGAACTATTTCTAAAAAAATTCTTTAATACAATTCATCAATTTGAAATTTTCTTTAAAAAATAATTACAATTATGAGATTTTTTAATTTCACCTTATTATATTTAGGGTTTCAAGTAAATTCCTACTTATCCTACTAAATTTGCTGGTTCATATATTAATTTTAATTCAATGTACCATGCTTCTCCATTCAAATTTCAGATTATCCCTTACTCCTGATAATATGACTGTAACTGATTTCCACAAAACTCACTGCAATTATCATTTCAATGTTACCTGTCTAATTTTGTTTTCTTTAAAGAAAAACAATTAGTCCTTTAGTGCATTCAGTTACAATTCAGAACTTCAGGTAGTTCTAAAATTTAAAGGGTTATTGTCATACCAATGACTATAGAACTACCATAACTTCTATTATCCTATTATGAATACAGACAGTGACAGTGAACACATGTATTCCACCTCGAAGATGGACAATGTCCGAAAGCGCTCGCCAACAGAAGATGGTTTGCAGAAACCAATGAAGACAGATAATAGGAGGTATGATAGTTCTAAAATTGTTTGATCTCTCTGAATAACAATCTAAATCAGTGTTATAAACTTAATTTAAATATATTATTATAGAGCTTGAGGTAATTGTTGGCGCTGTATAATTTAAATCTCACAGTTGTTTGCAAGTAAACCCCTATTCCCAATTGTCTGACTTCATTAATTATAAGACACTTTATTAGTTAGGCTTTTAAATTCTATCTTGTTAAAGTCTACCTGTGAAAAACAAATAATACTGACTTTTAGACTGCTAAATTAATCCAGCTAAATCACTTCATTCAATTTCACTATGTAACTACTAATATCTGTATCCTATCAATAAACATATCTGTTTTATTACTTCAAACATAATAGTTTGTAGAAAAAATTTAATAAAAACTTGTAATTTATGGTAATCCCTACTTCTAATGGTCTGATTATTTTCAATAAGAAACTCAAGTTCCACTGTTTAATTTTGCTATGTTAAAATTAAAATATTACTTTCATCAAAAAACAAATAATGAGATATGTTTCACTGCATTAAAATAAATACTGCAGCCACTACATTAAAAAAAAACTGCTTTTATACCAAAGGGGTTTTTAGTAAACATAATCCTACTCCTATTTGTCCAATATTGTACATCAATGAAATACATACTCACTCCACCAACATATCAAGGCCACTCTCAGAGCTAAGCTCTGGTAATATCATAAATGCACACTTATGACGTAAATACAGGTGTCTTCAAGACCCTCCCAAGGAAGGCAGTTTTAGAGAATATTCAATTTACATGATTAAAGCTTACAAAATATAAAAATACAGATTATAATGTCATTGTTTCACATTTTATTTGAACTGAACTATGAACCTGTTAGAGATACCACTCGCCTAACTTTAGACGCTCTGACAAATGTAATCTAAGTAATTTCAGGAAATTTAGATAATTAGATGGTCAAAGATATGATAATCTATTTAAACAAATTACAGAAAATTAAATTAAATTCAAAGATCAACTTAAATTTCAACTGGAAATATTCAATTTTATAGAGCACATTCCTTACAGCAACCAATACTGTAATGCCTCATCTAACAGAAATCAAAATCAAATTGTCAAGCGATATCCAGTTAACCAACATCATTGGAATTTATATAATCAACCTAGAAAAATATGAAATTCTACTCTTCAAAAATATTTCTTCTAATTTTAAAACCCCTAGCTATATTCATCTCCTGAGAATGAATCCCTGACTAACCTCTCCTCATAAAGCTCTACTGCAAACTAGTTACTTCCAAATTGATAAGAAAATTACTTTTTCAGCTATTATTTTACATCAACTTTTTCTAAGAGTAATAATTGAGAAGAAATTGCAATTTTAAGTTTTATTTCCTCTTTATCCATAGTCCTCAACAAATAAATTCAGTCACTGGTGAGAGATACATCTGTATGCAGAAAGAACGTAAACATCAAATTTTTTTTTTTTTTTTAATAAAAATTGATAAAATTTGTTGAATCTATGAAGTTAAAATAGATTGAAGTAAAGCTGTGTGGTAGATGATGATGACTGATTAGGACTTACCTAAATAGAGGTAATAGCATGGAATTGAATAATTTGTATTGTATTATACAAATTGCATGAAGTGATTACTATGGTTTTGGTGTTTGTTGACAGAAATTATGGTTTAAGGGGTTGGGGCTTGTGGTTTTCTTTAATATTCTTGTTACCCATTGGCCTAGCAGAAGTTGGCAAACCTTATAAAAAATTTAGAAATGAAGTTAGATTAATGTATGCAAAAACTACCTTCAAACCATTTGGGGTGAAAAAAATACTCAAACCTTTTTTTTTATTTATACATAGATTTATAATTTCCATTACTTCATTTCAGTTTTACTTGCTTTATTTACTGCACAATAAAGCAATCTGTCTGAAATGTATGTGAATATTGCAGCACAACAACCCATCAAATTTTAGGTTTAAGTTAGGTAACTTCAAGAATTTTGAGAAAAAAAATCAGACCTAATGCATACATTTATAAAATTTATTAAAACTGTTGATAGAATATGCAAACTGTCCAGAACACTAAGACTAGCAACACTCAAGTGTGGGAAATTTTCAAGAGAATTAAATTTAGTAGAAAATTATAATTAAAATATAAACTTGTTGATTGAGGGTTTGAAAAACTCACCATTTTATTCTAAAACGGCACACGATATGCTTTATTTAATAAATTCTTATTTCAATCAAAGCAAACTTATGTCAAAAGTGATAATGAGATCAGAGGCTCACTATTAACTTGTACTTTTAAAAACAAATCCTTCATGCTAACAAAAAAAAAAAATATATGCTATGCCTATTTCACAGCAAATACTTTTTTTTTATTTATTTAATTACTAAAATTATTTAATTTGAAAATAAAATAATTCCATGAATGAAATAATTTATGTAGAATGAATGAATACTGTATAAATTATGTAATTGAAATAATACTAAAGTAAAAATATATAAAGTTACAACTAAGCTCTTCAGATTTTAACCTCAGATTCGTTCTGGACATTGAAGTACGTATGTCATTGTACAGCAAGTGAAATTTAAAGACTAATCACAATATTGATATAATACTGCACAACATTAGGAATTATTATATTTCAATATTATGAAAGTATTTTTAATAAATACAAATTATAATTATTTTAATATTCAAAATCTGTTACAATGGCAGTGTATCTATATAATAAATTAACAGATTTTAAAGAAACCAAAATCTTAAAACAATTGTTTCAAATCTAATTTATCCTCCATTATTCCCTTATAATTTAATATCAGTATTAACCACAACCAATTTGCCTAAACATTTTTCCAGTTGAACATAAATAAACTTAAAGAAATACATGTTCGTTATGATTTTTTTAAATAATAAATAAGCTTCATAATAAGCAAATCTAACAATATCTGTTTTGTACCAATATTAAATAAATAACAATATCTTTAAAAAATGAATTATTGCAGTATTTGACATACATGCTACTACAATAGTAATCTACATATTCTTTGAAGTCATAAGTTGTATTATAATAAGGGTGAGTCATGTCTTGTTTGACCACACACCGACAAACATTATCAATAGAAAGCAATCCAATCAGATGTCATTTTTAAATAACATTTATTTTCCTACAGGAATAATGTTGTTGCTTCTTTTCCTTTTCTTTTTTTTAGGTTTCATAATTAATCGAAAAAATCCAGTAATATTAAACAAGCTTTATAAAGCTACATACAATTAATCTTTCTATATTACAACATATTCTAAGATAAAATAAATAGACATTTATGCAAAAGAAGAAAAATTAGGAAAGCAACCTACAACTCTTTATTCACAGATTTGTATTTTTAATTTCAAAGCTGGGTGCTTTTGAAACCAGAAGTTTCACTATTAAAACAAAGGCATATGATAGGCAAATGCCCTGATAAGATGCAATCTACCCTCACCCATTACAGAGATTCTAAAACGGACCTCTGTAATACATGGCCGAGCTTTAATAATAAAGCCCTGAAGCTACTAATGAAATTATAGCTAGAAAAAAAATTGTGACTGGTTATCTTTCACCAATTATAACCTTTTGGAGAGTAGTTAATCACTTCTCAATGTAGAGTACCAAATAAAGAAGAAATTATCTGATAGCACTATACCAAACAAACCAGAGCATAAATAAAACAATAACATGAAACAAAGTAAGCAGTTAAAAAAAAACCAGGTATTTTACAGGTAAATTTGGTATTGGTAAGCCACAATTCCTCCAGTATGTCTCATTGAAGGATACTTCTTCATTGTAATTCACTAAATCACGGTTGTTTTCAGAGCATTTTCGATTCCCCTTAATTTATATGTAAGTTATAATTTTTGTGTAAACATACTAATAAATTTAGAACTTGTTTTATGATTTACATTTTAAATAAAAGTAGATGGTAGCTTCTTAAGAGGATGGCTCAGAAATAGGAAAGGATATTAAAAATTGAGTTAGAAATTTACCACAATTTTTAACTTATCAACAATTTGAAGTAAGAAGTTGTGCATAAATTTAACAAAACATAGAATAAAATGTGACACAATAAAAAAAACCATAACATTGTTAACTATATTTTTAGCATGATTAAAATGCTTATTTGACTAAATAATGTAAATAGTAGGCTTTACTCAACAAAGAGACATCATTTTTTTTTTTTTTCATTCACAGGGACAACAAATAATGATTGACTTATAATAAATAGTAATTTATGGTAATTATAAATTAAAATATAAGAAAAATAGCAACATTCTTATACAATAGTTTAATAAAACTTACATTTTAATT
>KZ806938.1:404139-438792 GCA_000696205.2 Oncopeltus fasciatus
TAAGTATTTATATAATCTAATAATAGAAAAACTAAGAACATTTCAAAATTGAATTTGATTATTAACTTTTTATAAAAATAAAAAGTTATTTCTTCTATGTACATTAATAATAAAACCACTCTTTAAGAAATGATTCAGAAACTAAAATCAGCAACTTAGGTGTAGAGTAAACAGACTCTTAATAAAAAGATCTTTCTGAAATAATTCAAACATTCCCTCATTTCCATGCTTGCTTAAGTGCCTTTCGAGATGCAAATTTTTTCGAAATATAGGCAGCAGATATAAGTCCTCCCAAGACCAATGTAATCAGCCAATATTCAAAGTCATCTTTTAAAACATCAAATGTTTTTGAAGGAGCAACTCTTGTGTAGAATAGGTCTGAAAATCATTTAAATTTTAGTACTCAATCAAAAGAAGTTTGATTAGTAAATTCATAAGATAAAACTTTGAAACATTCAATACAATATAAGAAAGCATTGCTGAGAAATATTTCAGTCAAAGGAGAAGAGAAAACTAAAAAAAGTTTTGAAGATGGCAAACAAAATTTTACCTTCATTAAAGGTATAATTGAAAATTATTAAAGCTAAATCAAGATACTTAAGTAAATGTTTTTGTTTTTTTGGGGGGGAGGGGGTCAAGGTTGATCCACAAAAAAATGAGTATTTTTTAAATTGTATTAATTGGATCAACCTTGACCAAACCCCAACAAAAAAAAATCTACTAATAATCTCTATGGTTGAAAACTCTCCATTTGAACAAGATACTTCAGTTTTCAGAAGCCAAATTAAAGAGATTACATTAATTTAATTTGTTATAATATAGTAAAATAATATATGTGATAGGTGATAGCAAAGAAATTTTATTGCCATTCACATTTTAAGACTATCTTGATTCTTCTTATCAATAAAATATAATGCACAATAAATGAAATTATTTACTTCTGTGTGGTTTTTAATACTACTTATAAAGTTGTTCCTAAATGTGGGTACCTGTACCAGCTATATTGATGGTACAGGTACCCCCATGAGTTCTATATAGAACTCAATAGAAATTTCAATGAAAGAAAAACCTATAATTATTTGAATGTTCAAAATATCAATATTCCTGCCTAGGAGAAGTACATCATTTTTTAAGAAAAGATTAATATTTAAAATAAATACATATGCAAACAATGTTTAAATAGTACAATATAAATGATTAAAAAAATTATCATATCACTTTTTTTTTAAATCATTTTTATTGTAATGAACTATATTGATTAAATTAATTAGACATGAACAATTAGTCATTATGTCGTTTGTCTAGTGGCATAGATTCCTGAAAGATATATAAATATATAGATATACATAGGTATCTATATATTTATATATCTAGCTGTCATAGATTTGCAGTTAATACTTAATTATAGCAGCAAATGTATGTCAACTATAACTACTTTTTCATGATTAGTGGTTAGTAGTTAAAAATATTTAATTACTAACTACACTATAGGAAAAGTAGCTACACATATTTAATTGCCACTAACAAATGAAGTTATTAGTTTAACATACTATTAATTGAATTGAATTTTCAACTATTTAAGTTTTAATTAATAGTTACTAAATATTTTTTTCTTAACTCTGCTTTCAGAGGAAATTAAATTACAATTCCCAAAACTTGTATTACATCATGAGATACAGGTTTTATGACAAAGATGAAAACAGGAATAGTAATTGAAATATTTTACACAATATAACTAAAATTTAAAAAAATAATCAAGGGCCTGTTGGTATACCGGATTCAAATATTTGTAATTCTAAATATTCCATGAATATAAGAAGTATCTTAGGGATCAAATTCAAAATAATTCATGCTATTGTCAGCCATTCAGGTGTTCTGAAGAATAATAATCATATTAACTTGCTAGCAAGAAAGGATCAAACTACATCCACTCTAAGGGTTACATTTTAAAGAAAATAGCAAAGTAATTAATTTAAAATGTAACCCTTTAATTTACTTTTATTCTAAAAGTAATACTTTCATTTAAATTGGCACTAAATTGTATTATTTTGGATCAACCTTAGAATTAGCCTGATAAAGACAGAATCAAGAAACTATTATAACATTAAATATTAATCATTTGCCTTTATTGGATTGGCTTACTTATTTTGTGAATTCTACTATTAGGGCCAATAAATACTGATGTTCAATAAAAATAGACAATTGCTCAAAAAATACTAATAATAATTCTTGGATCCAGAAATGCATATTTTTCATAAAGGGAAATTTTAACTCAAAAACAAAAAAAATATCGCTCTGTATATATTTATATTCTTCAAAATTAACCAAAAAAAAAAAAAAAAACATAAAAAGAAAAAAAAATTAACCTCATTATCTTTTTCAATTTACAATTATCAAATAAGAACTTACCAAGACCATAGATGAGGACAAGTGAAGTTGACTCAAGACCTGAGGGTGCTGTGTGTATCCCAGATATTTGAGGGAGAGTATGGTTATAAGTGAGATATGCTTCATGTGGCAGTGTGAGGTCAGGGGTGTAAGGAATAACGCCCTCTTCCCTCCCATCAGGGGACCGATGTGGATCCAACAACACCCAAGGCACTTCCAATACATTTCCAGTAGTCACACCAACTGAAATTATTGCAAACATGATTAATTTCATTTCAGAAATTTAAAAAAATCATTATCACGACTTTTATTAAGTTCCTAAATAGTAGTTTTTCAAAAGAAATAGATTACTAGTTTTGAACTAAGAGAGACATCTGTCATACATTATCATATAATATAAGTTTACAATACAAAATAGGTCACAAAAAGCATTTAATGCATCAAACATGACCTCAGTATATGAATAAAACAAAAACAGAAATGCAATATTGTTTTTATTCATTCTTCTCAGCCAGAATTGAATGATTATGTCAAGGATTCCTTGACCTAAAGAAGTTTAAAAAACTTTTTAAACCAATACTTTTGCTGGCCCTTCTCTTAATAAACTCGAATAGCAACTTTTTCATCGTGGTGAGATTCTGCCATCTCAGACGGTGCAATAGGGCTACCTCAGTAGTTAAAATTGCAATACCCAAGACCTATCCCTTCAGGTGCATTCGTTTTCTTTAGGTATTGGATTATTTTTTTACAGGTGCCTGGGCTGTCAGGGATTATTTTGCTGCCTGTTGATACACAAATATCTGCTAGGCCCCACTTGCTTGTTCAACTGGGAGCACATCAGTCTGAAGTTGTTCAGATTTCTAATAAATATTGGCGGTGGTCAAATTATTCGAGGGACTGCTGAATTTGCTTCCATAATTTCGCCTTCCATGTCCTGAAGAGCTTGGAATGGGTTATGAGTGTTAAAACGCGATTGTTCCTCTGACTGGGAATTCTGTTCCGAAAGCTAGGAAGGCGGGGGGGGGGGGGGGGATGGGAGGTCACGCCCTATGAGGTGCTGGGGCGGGTTGACATTGCGTTATTTCACTTGGTGGGGGGTTCTGGTCGCTGACCGGTGTCTCCTCTTGTCTTTCGGAGTGTCATGGGCCCTCCCCTCTCTTAATCCATCTCGATCTCAATCCATTATTAGTTCATCAATTCATAAAGTACTTTGCAGGTTGACTGTTGGTTCTACTAAAGCTTGATTAAAATATATTCCGATCTTAGACGGAGACAGTTTTATCTAGTAGCAAATTTCAGTTTTCTAATATTATCTGTTAATTATTCATTCCCAGAGGCACCAGATCAATCTTCAAAAAGAATTTTCCTCACATTTGCTAGTAAATAAACAAGAGGTTTACCTGGCACTGGAAAAGAGAATATTGCTCGCTTCACTCTGAAACCTTCCCAACAGTTATTCTTTATATTTACATTTGCTGAAATGTAATTCTAATTCCTACATACCTCTGCAATGGTTCACAGATTTTTCATAAATTGAAACCATGTTTGGAGCCACGGCAGGAAGGAATTTATTCTTGGCACAGTTATAAAACAAAATTTAATAGCAGCTTTCTATAAAATCAACTCAAGAAATCATTTACTTTATAAATATAACCAAATCATGTGAAATTAATTTTACAACTGTAAAAAGGAAAAAATATTGAAAATTGGAAAGTCAATCAAAAATGGGAGCAGTAAATATAAACTATTAGCAATTGATTTTATGAATATTCAGTTTTGAATATGGATTAAGTTAGTTAAAAAATATTTAAAGGCTTTAATGAAAGATAGGTAGAAATTTTTTTTTTTTTTTATTTTATAATATAATTCACCTAAAATCAAAAACAAAACCCACCCTTTAAAATTTAATGTTTTAACTTTAAAATCTGTAAAATCCAAAAATCAAACAAAAGTGTTTGTCCAGTGTACATTGTACACACACAATATTTCTCAAAAACATCAAATCCAAGTTTATTGAAAATTTGGATTTAAGTTCAATCTACTCAGATAATGTGCCTAATTTCATGTGATCTTTCAACTCAATGGGGGTTAAATTAAGAGTTAAAAAGTTAAAATTACTTTAATAAATAAAACATTAATCCTATTGACCAGAGGTTTGTGTCATTTTGATGAAGCATTGAGCTTTAAATTTTTTGTTTGCTTAGATTTACCATTCCTCCAACAGTTAAACTGCAAATGAATGTTTTTGTGGACTGTAAGTGTTTATGCAAATGTAAAATCCATGAATTTGCTATTTTAATTGCTTAAAAACTAGTCTACAATAAAAAAATAAAAAAGTTGAAACCTCTGCAAGGTACATGCTTGTAAGAGCAGATTAAATAAAGGGTTAAATTAAAGGTTAAATTCTTAAAATAGATATAATTATTTCAGAGTTATCCCTTGTGAAATCTATGATAGTGTACATTTTTATTCTCATAGTTTTCATTGTATCTCTATTATTTATACCTCAATGAGGTAGTTTTCATTTGTTCCAATGAGTTCAGCTTAACTTTAAAGTGCAGGAGTTTTTAAGCACAAAATTTAAAATTAGTGTTATTATTTTTTTTAAATTAAAGGAAATACCTAAAACATGTTTGTTTGTTATTCCTTTCTCAGTAATTGTCTCCCGCATTGCCACTACACTGTGAGGGAAAATATAAGCTTGCCTTTCAATAAATGGGTCCAAGGGCACAGCATTCACTGAAGAAAATTCTGTAACATCGACAATAGATCATATAAATGAAGTTATAATACATAAATATATTTTTAAATTACTATTTTTAAAATATAGCAAGGCATGCAAATAGAAATAGCTATTCCAAAAAATTTCTAGTGTCTGTAAATCAACTTTAAAACAAGTTCTATATAGGTCAAAATTACTATCAGTTATTTAATTGATAAGAAATTTAAGACTCAAAATAAAAGAACCACACGAAAGCTGAGAAAAACATTGATTCATAGCATTCTAAATTATCTCACCACCTGGTTTCATTTTATTATAATTTATATGGTAAGATTATATTCTTCAAAATTAAGACAATCTAAAACATTCAGATGAACTATAAACCATGACTGATCAATAGTTGCTCCCCCTCTGCTTTTTTTTTTCTTTAATTTTTACAGTATAACATATAATTATTTAAAAAGTGAGACATAAACTTATTCCGATGAATAGCTAAAAAAAAAAAAAAATTATTTGTTTATATTCCCTCAAATTTTCCTCCCCTTTTCTCTTGCTTTTGTCAAAATCTAAATTCTCTTCTCTGCAAAAAGTTTATATTTTGGCTTTAATCGATACGACTAGTATTTATAAAATACTGGTACAACAAAAAACCCACACATCACTTAACAAAATTAGTAAAACGAAGATCAGAAGACCTTAAATGAAAACTCGAGTTTAAATTTTTACTCATTAAGCATAGACATTGCATTATTAGTAGGGTTATTATTATTTATTTAGGTAAAGTTAAAAAGAAAATTAGTAAAAAAGCATATAATAAATATATAAATTGAATATGAAAAGTCATTAAAAAAAACTATGAGCTAATTCAATTCATTAGTTAAATACTAGTATCTGGAAAGTCAGTTACAACTCACATTAGCTCGATTCTGAGCTTTAAGAATAATTTACTGGATTTAAATCTCTGGTTGCATGTATTATACAAAATGGATAAAACTTTGTGGAGACAATTTTGTACAACTTGTAAATAGTATCTCAGTATTTTACTATGATAATTATAATCTCCATCTCTCCATTGCATACCAGAGAGACAAAATTTAGAATTCCCATTTAATTAGAACAAGTATAGTAACCAGTATCCCTGCTAGCATTTCCCACCCAGAAATAATTCAGGGGCTTTGTAAAGTTAGGAATAATGTAACTATAATGTTACACTGATATATGTAATCTATTTTTAGTATCATAATTCATAGAAAAAATACTTAGCAAATTGTGAAAGAAAAGGCTCCATAGTCAATTCACAGGATTCTAAAAAATTCAGTAATTTTTGGTAATAAAAATAATTAATCTAAATTTTAAAAAATCATGCATCAACCTTTAAATAAAGAACAAAAGTACAAAAATTCTGTTTCCTCACCAGAACTATTTCTCTGAGTTTTCCCTTCATAGAGGTCCAAAGATACTATTTCAGTCCTTCTAGACTTATCATTGAAAAATGTGTAGACAACCCAGTTCTCAGAGTGAATAATATAAACTGGGGGGATCGCACGCTTATGAACAGCGGAGAAAACAATTGCTCCATTCACTGAATCTATTAAGAATACTTTCACCAAATCTAAAAATTAAAATAAATTAATTTTATAGCACAGATAATAAACATGTGAAAATTACTTTTTAATCATAATTCAGTACAATGTATCACATTAAAGATAATAAAAAATTAGTAAATTTGTTCAATTTGTCATTCAAACTAGTACCTTACCAGACAAAGTACTTAACAGGGATAATAAAAAATACTATTAATTAAATATATTCCTATAACTGTTATTATATGAAAACAACTATAATAAAACTCTTTATTTTTTTAGACTATTTATACTAGATTAGTAGCTATTACAATATATTTTATAATATAATTCACCTAAAATCAAAAACAAAACCCACCCTTTAAAATTTAATGTTTTAACTTTAAAATCTGTAAAATCCAAAAATCAAACAAAAGTGTTTGTCCAGTGTACATTGTACACACACAATATTTCTCAAAAACATCAAATCCAAGTTTATTGAAAATTTGGATTTAAGTTCAATCTACTCAGATAATGTGCCTAATTTCATGTGATCTTTCAACTCAATGGGGGTTAAATTAAGAGTTAAAAAGTTAAAATTACTTTAATAAATAAAACATTAATCCTATTGACCAGAGGTTTGTGTCATTTTGATGAAGCATTGAGCTTTAAATTTTTTGTTTGCTTAGATTTACCATTCCTCCAACAGTTAAACTGCAAATGAATGTTTTTGTGGACTGTAAGTGTTTATGCAAATGTAAAATCCATGAATTTGCTATTTTAATTGCTTAAAAACTAGTCTACAATAAAAAAATAAAAAAGTTGAAACCTCTGCAAGGTACATGCTTGTAAGAGCAGATTAAATAAAGGGTTAAATTAAAGGTTAAATTCTTAAAATAGATATAATTATTTCAGAGTTATCCCTTGTGAAATCTATGATAGTGTACATTTTTATTCTCATAGTTTTCATTGTATCTCTATTATTTATACCTCAATGAGGTAGTTTTCATTTGTTCCAATGAGTTCAGCTTAACTTTAAAGTGCAGGAGTTTTTAAGCACAAAATTTAAAATTAGTGTTATTATTTTTTTTAAATTAAAGGAAATACCTAAAACATGTTTGTTTGTTATTCCTTTCTCAGTAATTGTCTCCCGCATTGCCACTACACTGTGAGGGAAAATATAAGCTTGCCTTTCAATAAATGGGTCCAAGGGCACAGCATTCACTGAAGAAAATTCTGTAACATCGACAATAGATCATATAAATGAAGTTATAATACATAAATATATTTTTAAATTACTATTTTTAAAATATAGCAAGGCATGCAAATAGAAATAGCTATTCCAAAAAATTTCTAGTGTCTGTAAATCAACTTTAAAACAAGTTCTATATAGGTCAAAATTACTATCAGTTATTTAATTGATAAGAAATTTAAGACTCAAAATAAAAGAACCACACGAAAGCTGAGAAAAACATTGATTCATAGCATTCTAAATTATCTCACCACCTGGTTTCATTTTATTATAATTTATATGGTAAGATTATATTCTTCAAAATTAAGACAATCTAAAACATTCAGATGAACTATAAACCATGACTGATCAATAGTTGCTCCCCCTCTGCTTTTTTTTTTCTTTAATTTTTACAGTATAACATATAATTATTTAAAAAGTGAGACATAAACTTATTCCGATGAATAGCTAAAAAAAAAAAAAAATTATTTGTTTATATTCCCTCAAATTTTCCTCCCCTTTTCTCTTGCTTTTGTCAAAATCTAAATTCTCTTCTCTGCAAAAAGTTTATATTTTGGCTTTAATCGATACGACTAGTATTTATAAAATACTGGTACAACAAAAAACCCACACATCACTTAACAAAATTAGTAAAACGAAGATCAGAAGACCTTAAATGAAAACTCGAGTTTAAATTTTTACTCATTAAGCATAGACATTGCATTATTAGTAGGGTTATTATTATTTATTTAGGTAAAGTTAAAAAGAAAATTAGTAAAAAAGCATATAATAAATATATAAATTGAATATGAAAAGTCATTAAAAAAAACTATGAGCTAATTCAATTCATTAGTTAAATACTAGTATCTGGAAAGTCAGTTACAACTCACATTAGCTCGATTCTGAGCTTTAAGAATAATTTACTGGATTTAAATCTCTGGTTGCATGTATTATACAAAATGGATAAAACTTTGTGGAGACAATTTTGTACAACTTGTAAATAGTATCTCAGTATTTTACTATGATAATTATAATCTCCATCTCTCCATTGCATACCAGAGAGACAAAATTTAGAATTCCCATTTAATTAGAACAAGTATAGTAACCAGTATCCCTGCTAGCATTTCCCACCCAGAAATAATTCAGGGGCTTTGTAAAGTTAGGAATAATGTAACTATAATGTTACACTGATATATGTAATCTATTTTTAGTATCATAATTCATAGAAAAAATACTTAGCAAATTGTGAAAGAAAAGGCTCCATAGTCAATTCACAGGATTCTAAAAAATTCAGTAATTTTTGGTAATAAAAATAATTAATCTAAATTTTAAAAAATCATGCATCAACCTTTAAATAAAGAACAAAAGTACAAAAATTCTGTTTCCTCACCAGAACTATTTCTCTGAGTTTTCCCTTCATAGAGGTCCAAAGATACTATTTCAGTCCTTCTAGACTTATCATTGAAAAATGTGTAGACAACCCAGTTCTCAGAGTGAATAATATAAACTGGGGGGATCGCACGCTTATGAACAGCGGAGAAAACAATTGCTCCATTCACTGAATCTATTAAGAATACTTTCACCAAATCTAAAAATTAAAATAAATTAATTTTATAGCACAGATAATAAACATGTGAAAATTACTTTTTAATCATAATTCAGTACAATGTATCACATTAAAGATAATAAAAAATTAGTAAATTTGTTCAATTTGTCATTCAAACTAGTACCTTACCAGACAAAGTACTTAACAGGGATAATAAAAAATACTATTAATTAAATATATTCCTATAACTGTTATTATATGAAAACAACTATAATAAAACTCTTTATTTTTTTAGACTATTTATACTAGATTAGTAGCTATTACAATATACTCCTATTATAAACATTAAAAATATTCTAAATTGAAGTTTGATTTTTGCCTATATTGTAAAGTCACACTTTAGAATTTAGGAGAGAAAATAATGATTAAATAGAACTCAGCTTAATTCTTTGACTCATAGACACAAGGAACCTTGTGTAATAACGAATAATCATAGGGAAGCCCTCTTTTTGGAATTCATTTTTTTTTTTTTTTTTAGATTACAGACTATTTACAGATAACCATAGATAATTCAAAGCTATAACATTTAATTGTTAACAGGGGCAATAACCTCTAATGAAAGCTCTAATACAGACAGTGACAGTGAACACATGTATTCGGCCATGAAGATGGACAATGTCCGAAAGCGCTTGCCAACAGAAGATGGTTTGCAGAAACCAATGAAGATGGATAATAGAAGGTATGATAGTTCTAATGAAAGTAAGTATATACCGCCTTTCAGTTGACAAAAAATTGTAAGTAACACATGAAAAAGAAAAACACAACTTCTAAAGTCTGAATATTAGAATGTAGTTCTTGAAGGATACAGAAGTATTTAAAAAATGCATCACTCATATATATAAAAATATATTTAGTAAAAAATCACTAAGTTTCTCAGGTTGAATCACATGTAAGAGATTCAATACTTTTGTCAGCCACATAATGTAAAATACTATATTAGCTTATTATAATTATATAATTAAGCTAGGTTTAATCAATATAGCATTATTTAAAAAAAATTAATTTAAAGAAATATTCTAAAAGAGCCAGTTTCCTATTATAAACACACACACACACACACACACACACACACGCACACACCCACGCACGCATGCACGCACGCACGCACGCACGCACACACACACACACACACACACAAAATTTATATTATTATTCATATATGTGTTACTCTACATATATTATTATAAACAACATAAATAAATACATCAACTCAACTTACTTTTATGAACAGGATCTATATTATAGGTAGCAAGGGCAATAAGATGGGGATTAATATACTTGTAGAGGACACTTCTGTCCCCCAACACTCGTCCTTGAGAATGGACTCTTTCAGCTTTGTTTTTAATAGCTACATCAATTATTGGTGGAATCAATCGCACATTCCACACCTTAACAACTCCAAGCTCCTGAAAAAAAAAATATATACATATATTCCAAAAAATTTGGGTAAGCCAAAAACTAAGCATACTACTACCTTAAATATTGTTGTAATGACCCAATTCTCAAATTCTCATGTTTGTTTGCCTATAAATGTATAAACTCTAAAATACAGCATAATATTCTAAAATTATTGACAATAGTTATTATTGCTTAATTATTTTTAAAAAACCAACAAGTGTAATTTGGAAACCAATGTTTCAACCCAACAAGCAATCCATTATTGCAAGAAAATGAATAGACTCAGAATAAAGTCAGCAAAAAAAAAAGAATATTAAGGAAAAGTTTAACTGTGTAAAATGATTTTGTGTAATTTTGTATTCAAAACAAATTTTGTTATAGCTAATAGGAAGCAATATATTGAGGAATCTGTATAACCTTCCAACTTATATAAAGCAATTATAAAGCAACTTATACCTAGCAATTTATAACTAGCAACCATTTAATATTTTATATTTCCCTAGGTAAAAAAATATTGGGAGTTGCCCAAGTCAAATTTTTTATATGCTATAAACAAAACAACTAGACTGATAAATAAATAATAAATAAAATTGAAACAGCTTGCACAACTGAGCTACCCTGATTCTGAGAATGAAATCATTCTTCATCCATGACACCATAATCTGAAATTGCATTTTAAAAAATGATCAAATGTTATAATTGGACCCTATGTTTACAAGGAATTGAGGCCTGTAGTCAAGGATGCTTTGATTATTTGTTAGGAAACATTTGAGTATTTTTTTTTAGTTTTGAGCCCCTGAAGAGGCATTATAAAATAAAGCAGTTTTAACCAATTATTCAATTACTAAAGTTTTAACCAACTATTTTAATACGGATGTTATGACCAACTTTTTTTTTTTCTGGCCTTCACCCATTATCCCTAATAGAAGAGAAGAATATTTTTATAGAATAGAATAGATATTTAAAACAATATTGATAAATTAAAGTTAAGCAAATAAATCATTTATAAATAACTTTAACTGATATGACTAGCAAAGGTTAATAATTTTGCTTTTCCCAATGTATATTTTTGATTTAAAAAGGGGATAATAAAAACATTAGTGAGGATGAAATAAATTTCCACATAAGATATGTAGAGATATTTCTTCAATATATGACAGTATAGGATATACATACAATGTCAAATATATGATACCTCTCAATCTTTTTAGCAGACATAAAAGAAACTGAGACAGGACAGATGAGACTTACATTAGGAACAGGGCTTATAAAACTGTAGCCTTCCAATAATCCTTCCTCTGGGTTGACTGTGAAAATGTATAATGAGTGTCGAAGATCAAAAGCAATCTGTTTGGAAGATTCAGGAAATATAGAGACTTCATTTTTATCATTCAGAAAAATAAGGCCCTTGATAAATTCATCATCCTCTTTTGGTAACAGAAGTGTCTGCTTGACTTTGTAGTTTAACTTTGTTAAGCCACCAACTGAAAAATAATAGATTTCTTTTAAAATGATTAAATTAATTCTGCTTAAAAAAAAACAATATAATAATTTTTTTTAGGTGTCCATGGATTAGATTAAAATACATTTAAGCCACGAGTGCATAAGTTTATAAACAAATGAAAGAGTATGAATGTATAGCTTTAATTAATGATAATGTTTTATATTTATATATATAGTTCTCTAGAGATCAAATCAAAGGACAACCTCAAATGTATTTTACTTCAATGAGAGTTCACCTACTTTACAAACGAAAATTCAGTACCTATGTATTCGAAGTGATAATAGCCATTAAAATTTAAAGTATTATAATATTAATTTATTATGTTATTTAAATATTACAACAATGAGTAATAAGTTATTTCTAATTTTGATAAGTAAAATTTATCCTTACCTTACCTAACTAAAAGCACTTCAGGTTGAAGTGGACCTTGGATGACTGTTTTAAGTATGACAAAAAGAATTTTCCTACAGGGACTTTAACTGTTAACTGATATGACTATCAACACTTGTTATTTTTTTCTTTGGGTTGATAATTTGGTCCCCCCTCTCCAAGAAATTTAATAAGGAATAGTAAAAAAAATCCTAATAGTCCTATTATTTAAATTCAGTGGAGACATATTTCATTTATTTAAAAACTTCTTCATTATATACCAGGGAATTTTTATAACAACCTTTCATATAAGTGGCAAAGCCTCTTTCTGAGGTGCCCTCTTGTATATAACTGCACATTCGCCACATATCAGAAAGGGGCCCTTTTCTTATTTTCTTTATTTTTAATTAGCTTATTAAACAGCCATAATACTGATTCTATCAACTTCTAAAAATAAACTCTTTCCAGTACAATATATAAAACAATACTTTTTTTGTCATATAAAAAAGCAATTAATAGGGTGTGAAAGATGTCATGAAACCAAACATGTAGAAACTTATGCAATCAATTTGTCAACAGTGCTCACAGTTCAAATGCAAAGACCAAAAATGGTTAAATGTCAACTGATTAAGATAAGCCTGAACCTTTTTACCATCTCTTTCAATACTGGAATGCATTTTTAATTCACAAACCTAAGCACCACAAAAAATCATGTGAAATATATTTAAATTCATCTCTTTAATTTTATTCAATTACTTCAATTAGTAAAATTATTGACAGATTCAAAATATTTTGAAATAAGACATTTATTTTATATAAAAAATACAGTAGTATATTTTCTTTTGTGAGATAAGAACACAAATTTATAAAACTCTAGCTTAAGTTTAATAAGTAATCAGATCTTAGTCAGAATCTAAAGAAACGGTTGGAAAGGTAAGATTTAAGGAAGAAGTTTATAATGTTTGAGTATGTTGGTTATTTAAATTTGTTTCATTTTTTTGATAAAACAATATTGAAGAAACTATTACTAAAATAAGTATTATTTTAACAGCGGTCACAATGGCCAATAAATTTGAAAAAGAGGTAATAGTTGTCTGTTATATTGAAAGAAAATAATCACAATATGAAAAGGAAAAAATGTTAAAGATTCATTCAAACAAAATATCTGAATGTGGTAAATATGGTTATGACAATTTATATGTGGGTCTAAGAGGTGTTTTGTGAGATATACATCAGCAAGTATTTATTCATAAATAAATCCCTTGAGATTTTGGAAGTTATGTAGCAAATCTGAGCCACCTTACAATCATATATAATATTAACTACAATTTCTGGCATGTGATTCAAACATGAAAACATTAACATAAATTTTAATAAGCTACTTAGGGACTATAATCAGTAGGAGATTATCTGAAGCTCATTTGATTATAAATTATTTTATACCCTAAAGATCAAAATATTTATCCCAATAAAACAACACTACAACATTATTTAAGCTTGGGAACGATGTTCCATTAGTTATCAAATAAAATTCATTGTTTTTGCTACTTCTATGAGTGAAGGCTCATATTTCCACATTCTGATCTTCAATTTAAGGATGGCTCATTAGGCCTTAAAATATTTCAGTGGAAAATTTATTAACATAAAAAAGAGAATCATTTTATTTTAACCAATTACAGAAACCCATAATTCCACTTAATCAAAAAGAATTATTTGTTTTCAATCAAATATAATTTAATTATTTTACTTTATTAACTTGTTAGAAGAGAACTTTTAAATATTCTTGAAAAATACTCACATAATGGCTGTCCTGTTATAGGATTAAAAGAGTACAGAGCAGATTGACCTGTTCCCTGGAACAAGTAACATTCTCTATTCAACTTTCAAAATTTATTATCAAAACTAAGCATTATCAGATAATATTAAAAACAAGCTCTAAATATCTGCTTGGGCATTATTTATTCAATAAGCTTCAAACATCAATAATAAATATATAATAACCAATAATGATATCTAAAATTATACAATACCAATAAAGAAAGTATAAAAAATAAGTGGACCAAATATTTTGTCAACTTTTACTCAGTGAAAGTAGAAGAAATTTTATGAATGTTTCTATCTTAAATTATGGAAAATCTTTAAATAAAGAGTATTATGTTAACAGGGGTATTACATTATTTTAATGTATCTACAGTTATTTCATTATTTTAATGTAACAGTATTTAATCAGTATAAATAGGAGAAATGTTTCTAAATTTTTTATTACAAAATTAGTCATACTAATATNTTTTTATATATATTTTTCACAAACAGCCCAGTATCTTCATTTGAAAGACCTCTTAACCACAAGTAGCCTCAAACTAATACCTGTTCCCTATATTTCACCATATTCTCATACTTAGTTGAAGAACCCTGCAAATTCTAAAGATCATTCCAAAAATATTTCTTTGTCCTGGAAACATTTCTGATAACAACAGTGAACAGTAGTAATCAATTCTTTGAAAGAAATACATAAGGCTCTAATTAAAGTAGAACATCTGTTGGTCATGTTATTTATACTTTCTAAAAAATGTCTTAAGTAACTCATTAAGTGAAGAAGAACAAGCATACCTTCTGTTTGAAAAGCAAAGTAGAGATAGAAGGTAGAGCAAAGTGGCGGCTATTCCTCTGCAAGAAGAATGGGACAGATAATTTCCCAAGGGATGAGAATGGAATGAGATCCTCCAAATAGAACTGCCAAACGATAGAACCATGGTCACTTTCCATACCATAGACCTAAATGTGACCATCAATTCAAATTATAAATTAAATAAAAAATAAATTCATGATATAAAGTGCAACCAAAATCAATAATTTTATCTTAGTCCATTTTAAAACAATATTTTTTTTAGAATAGTAATGAATAAGTGCAAAATACACTTAAACATAAGAGCATTTAAACTTTTGATAAGACATTGAATACATTTTAAAAAATAACCAGATTAACTCTGTCAACTACTAATATATTTATATAAGTGTGTGTGTATGTGCGTGTGTGTGTGTGTGTGTGTGTGTGCGCACGCACGCGCAAGCTCGTGCTCGCATGTGCCTGTGACCAAAATTTAAAATCTTGATATCTTTGTCATTATTAGAAACCAAATTTGAATGCAATGATGCAAATTTTCATTGCAAAGCCTGAAAATAATTAATTTCAGTTTAAATTTAGATGAAAATGAAATAAGAGGAAAAAAAAGGGCTTAGAAGAAGATCAAAATTTATAATCGTTAGTATCTTCATTATTTTATTTTTAAAAAAAGTTTAGAGAATATAACATGCATAAAATGTAATTTTCTAAAGGTTATAATCTATAATACTTTTACAAAAATGTTTCTTTAGGACAAAATTTAAAATGTAACATGTAATCTAACACAAATGTTAGAACATAAAACATTTAGGATAAACTAAAACGGGTGTACGCTTCCCCCACTCTTCTTTCCCAGCCTGTCTAAAGCTAAGCTTTGTACTTATGAGTGCAAAATGTAATGAGATTTAGACTTGGGAAAATAAATAAGAGATAAGATTATTTTGAAATTTTTTAGAACAATTAGTAGTTTCCTTAAATGCTTTCTAAACTTATGCAACAACATTGTAGCTTACTAAATATGAAAAAATTAATGTAATTTAAAAGTATGATTCTTGAAGAAGAATACATTGCTTAAAAAATAGTGAAAAAAGAGAAATAAAATAAGTATAAAAAATGATAAAAATTAGTAAAAGACTTCGTTCCATAATATTGAACTTCAAAAATGTAATGCTGGAGAAATTAGTCAGGGTTTCGGCCAGGATCAGAAAAATAAAATACTCCAACATTATTGGATAATTATTTATTTATTGCCAATGTTTTGATTTAACTTGTAAATCATCATCAGGGCTGAAATATTATATACACTATTACACTTATAGAATTATAGATTGGAATGAAGAGACAGAGATGTGGATATTATATGACAGAAAAAGATTTACAGATTAAACTAATAATTTTAACTATACAAATATGAAAATTAAAATCAACTTCAAAAGTACCAATATTTTTGTATGAAGATTTCTCCAGCATAATAATAAACAACCTACAATCATAACAATTTTAAAATGTAAATAACTGTCAAGCAACCACAACTCTACAAAAATAGTGAAAAAATGTCAGGTGAATAACATATACTAACATTGGTAGAGATTGGAGGGGGGAAAAAAATTGAGTCAATCAAGTCTCATGTTATACTAAAAATGATAATAATTTATTTCATTTTCATGTCAGCTTATTAGTAAATAAGCTTACTAAGCTTAATTACATTGTCTCTCAAATACAACTGCCTCAAAAATAAAACTGACTACTTTTTAAAAGAAGCAAAAAAGGTAATCTCTAAAAGAAAAAAAGGTAAAAAAATTGTTTCACATTTTAAGTTCATTCAGGAAATGGTGATAAATAAATAACATTTTTTCTTTTGTCTAAAATGTCCCAAGACTAGAAGATTAAAAGGTTAAAAAAATTGATTAATTAAGGTAGGATTAATATTTTAATCCTTCTTAAACTATGTGCATTTAGTCATAAAAGAAGAAAACCAGATGAATAAAATATTAACCTTAGAAGACTTTGTTACAAGAATGATAAGCTTGTGGAGACCAAACTGATCTTTTCTAAGGCCTAGCTCTGAATCACCTGATGTCTGCTTCAGGCCAAGAACACTCATTACAAAATTGGTAGCTTGTAATACCTGACTATGAATTCTTCTGCAGAGCATACCAATAATTCCACCTACAAATTATGAAATTAATTAGTGAATTAAATGTTCATAAAAATTGAAGTATTAAGCAGAAAAGACAGCTTATTTTAAATTGGTCTTACTATTCTTACATTAAGACAAAAATAATAAACTAAGTAGTGTGAGAGGGTTAAAAAATTTTCCTCCAAATTATCTTTAATTTGATTTTTTAGCCACACTTTTTCTAAATGTAGTCAATGATTCACATCATGCATAACATTATTATCAAAAATACTTTATTATTTAAAATAAAATAATCATAAATTTATTTAAAATTTAAAAATAATTTTACTTAATATATAGATAAATTTTTATAAGTTCATATACTCCACAATGAAAATGGTTCTTTCTGAGCTATTGTTATAGAAAAAATAACCACTTAAAGGCAAGCAACAACTACAAACTTACATAACATAATGTAAATTTTCAGGTATTTTCAACAAGATTCCAGAAAAATTACTCACTTTTCCTCTGTGAAAAAGGATAAAAAAGATCTATTAAGCTAACCTTAAACCTATTACAAAATCTAGCTAATACAAAAATTAGTAAAAAAGGAAAAATGCCAGTACATGGCATAGCCTACTAACAGCAGAAAGTTCACAATTTTTTTTAATCTGATAATACTGCTTTCATTCAAATAAAAAAAAATGTTCAGAGGTTACTTACAAACATTAGCAGCAAACTTAATAACATAATAGTAATAGACATACAATGCACAATTGAAAAGTAATTGTAACAGAAATAACAAGAAGTCATAACAAATTAAGCATGCAGATATGAAAAATTTCTATGCTGTATTATTTAGCATCTGATTAGCAAAATAATTTATTCTTCCTCCTAGAAATTTGAATTTTGGTACTAATACTGGCTAAGTACTGACTCAGACTTGTGGAAAAGTATGGTAACATGCTCAGGCTTCCTCCACTGACTAAGTGGTTCACTGAAATTTATAAGGACATTGTCCAATATTTAATTTACATTGCATTTATTTATAATAATAAATAATAACAAACATTCAAATTAAAAAAAAATCGCATGCCAACTATTATTACAAAAAAATAGTAATAATAAAAATGGGAAAGGAAAAAGTGCAAATTTATAAAATTTACATAAATATTCAGATTGATTGCAATGGTCTTTAATGTTTATATCTTATACAAATAGAGACAAACCTCTTTAAGAAGAATTAAAAATTAAATTTATACAATGAGAATGTCTGGATACCCAAATTTTCATTTAATTTTACTTTTTATTTTATTTTCCCTTTTAATTTGATTTTTATCATTAATTTTAATTAAATTTTATTAGTAAGTATTGTGTGACCATCTGATTCCCATATTATATGGCAGTATATGCTAACTTATACATTTATCTATTTATTATTTGAATTCGGTATTTCACATGATTTATGTGTTGGTATAGTTGTGAGTAATATAATGATGGTATTATATGTTGCTTCTGAGTATGTTGTGTAGAATTTGAAATGCCTGGATCTATTCAGAAACATATAATGTTTTCATTATATATTCACAAACACATACACACACATATATATGCATAATGTGTAATACTTAAAATTACAAGTTTGTCTAAAAGAGAATTTACCTACTTTTATTTAAAATGAAATAATTTCCAGATAAAATTTTGTGAAAAGGGCATTCAAATATATATGAATAAAAATTAATCTGAACCCACTTTTGAAACCTTATTTGTTATAGGTATCACTAGAACATGTTATTTGCTTTTAAAAATAAGTAGTAATTAAGGATTAGTTATGAACAAGAAACCAAGTTTGCAAAAGAGCTTCAAAACAAATAAGTATCATTTAACAACTTAGCTTCAATGATTCACTTAATTTACAAATGTCTTAGTTCTTGCAAGTCCATCTATAAGGGAAAAAATGTATTATTGTATACTGCCAATCTATGAGCTAGTAATTCTAAACCAGATCAAGCAGTAAATAAAAATAAGAATAAGGAAAGTTTAAGGGGCAAGTTGAACTAGCCAGTAGACAGAAATTCTTTCCTGCACACTATTATTTAGATCCAGGAATAATAACTTGATTTGAGAGAAAACAATTTTTAGAAATATAAAACAAAACAAACAAGAAAAAAAACAGTTACTTATAAATTATTTTAACTTCAAAGTAAACAAATCTACACAAAAATCTATAGCTAATTATAAAATCTTTGTTTAAAATTAAAAAACTTGCATTACAAAAACAAAGGTTTCCGAAGTGTTATTTTTGTTTGTAAGATATCACAGCATTAAAATTTGACTGAATTTTAATTAAAATATCACATAGTAACTATTAACACATCTAAAGAAAATTTATTAACATTTTCTAGTAACTTAATTGTTATTTGGAAATAAGTGTGCCATCACATAAGAACTGGCCAAACCAATTTAGCTATGACAAAGAATAATAATAACAATAATAATAGAATGATTCTGTAGGAGTTTATTTTCTAAAAATTTTAAATGCCTATTTGAATAAGCTTTATTTGATAATGTGGTTCATTATAAGAATTATAGATTTTCAATAGTAAAAAAATATAAAAACAACATTATTTTATTAATCACTTTACTTTGATATACTAGTTTCATGTCTAATACTGATTCCTCTTCAGGGGCTTAATATATAATTTTGTGAAAAACAGTATTAGTAGACAAAAATTGAAACCCTCCACCACCAAGGCTAAGTCAAAAAGGTGGAAGTTTTAAATTTTAATATAAAAACGGCACATCATAAATATTCAAAAACATACTCTCTTAATGCACAGAATTAGGAGAGAGGATTAAACTGAATCCTAAATCTTGATTTAAAGCATTTTAAAAACTGCAGCAATCATAATATTAAATCATAATATTTTATAAAAGCATTTTAAAAACTGCAGCAATCTCAATATTAAATCATAATATAATTAGATAACCAGTTAAAATTATTCTTTAAGTTATTGTACAATAAACTGTAAGATTTGATTGATCAAAAGTAAAGGTTTATCTAAAATTTGTTAGGAACATTATCACAGTTTGGCAGTTTCAATTGTTAAAATTTAACCAATTCCATTCTTTATATTATTATATGTTATTATACATTAAACAATCAGTATTTTTCTTTGTTATTAAAAAAATTGAAACATGGGGAGTGGAGTTAACCTGACATGAACAGTTCAAATATTAACATTTATGAGCTGAGGAATTACCTTAGTTTACAGTTCCAATGTGATGGGCTTATTTTCTCCTACATAAACAGATAGTAAGGTACTATGAAGAATTCTAATAATTTTTTTTTTTTTTTGCCTGCATACCAAAGAATAAACTTAATTTTATAGAGCAAAATCCGCTAAAGTAATAAATTAATAATATAACCCATAGAGCTATAATTGTAGAAATTCAATTATTTTCTCAAATTAATTACTTACTAACTACAGTAATAATAGCAATTAATTGCTTCTATTCAGACACTCTTCAACCAAAAAATATAAAAAACAACCAAGAAAAGGCTAAAATGGCAGGTAAACTGGGAAGACCTAACAAAGTACTAACTTACCTAGCCTTATATTATAAATTCACAATAGCCTTAATTCATTTTGGTGGTGTATTTTCTTTATTAAATTATAGTTTAAAAATATACTATATANAATAAAAGTTTTCAAAGATTATTAGATGATTTTAGTTGGGGTTCAGTCAAGGTAGATCCAAAAAAAATAAATAAAAATTTAAAAAAGAGTGTATTTTTTTAAAAGATTATCTGCCAACATTTCAGTTCTCATTGTAAGCCATCTTCAGGGCTGCCTAGCATGAAGATGACAGAGGACGTCTTGTCCCCAAGTTCACATTTCCATGACATTACTAACTTTTGTAAAAATATCACCACACCTTTCCAAAAACATAATGAAATGTTTAATATTAAATATAAATTTCAAAAATCAATCCTCAACCTCGGACATGGAAATGTGAACTTAGGGACAGGACGTCCTATCTCGTCTTATGATAGGCAGCCCTGAAGATATGGCTTACAATGTAAGCCGAAACATTGGCAGATAATCTTTTTAAAAAATACACTTTTTTTTAATTTGTATTTTTTTTTTTTTTGGATCTACCTTGACCGAACCCCAACTAAAATCATCTAATAATAATATCTATGGTCAAAAAACTCTCCATTTGTTTTCAAAGATTGTGATTGCGCCAAGCCAAGAAGACTGAAATAGAGACTCAGAGGAAGTATTTATTGTTGAATTAAGAGTTATGACACAGTTGAACTAATAGGATAATAGCTTCAACTCTTTCATAGACTGGTTACTTCAAACAATGCAATCATAGATAAAACTATGGCAGTACATAGTCATAGAGTACAAGAACTAATTTGATTAGTTATACTAAGTTCAAAAACTGCAGGCTCAAACTTGGTAATTAAGTTACCCTCAATAAACAAGGAAAGAAATGCACAAACCGGTCATCATTTTTCTTTCCTGTTATTTTTACTATATGCATAGTTAAAAAGTGTATATGATTGCAAACAGTAACTACAAAATTCTTATTTTCACTCAAGTCCAAAAAAGAAAAGAAAAAAAAACAAAAAAAACCTTTCAAAAATTCTGAGATTGAATTGTGATGAGCCCTCTTGCACATACTAGGGTATTAGTGGCAAGGATTTAAATACATTGTGTTTATCAGACAATAAAATATTCATCCCTACCACAAAATTAACAAGTACATATTTTCAGATTTTCCTGGTAAGAATTACTACATAAGTGCTTTTCTTCTTTAAAAAAAAAAAGAGTAAACTAAAAAATGTTTGAAGGTAAAGTATTTGTTAATTACACTTTTTGCAGTAGTGCCTTATTCATACAAAAATAATTCCTGAAGGGGGGACCTTTAATGAATCTCACTTCCTAGAATTACCACTCATTAATTATTACCCATGATATCCTGTAAATATTTTTCAAGGTTAATTGCACAATAAAGTGCAAGCCAAGCATTATTTAATGATGATAATAAATTTAGAAACTTTAAACACACATAGGCACATCAAAGCAGTACATATTCAAAGAAATTAAAAGTCACCAATGACCTTTGAGTAGTATAATTACTGTACAAACCTCAGATTTTTTGAAAGATCTCATAAAGATTACCCTAAACTAACAACAAAACAGTAAATGCATGCACCCTATATTAGTACTTACTTGTCAATCCCATGTCCACTAAAAGTAAAAATTTAATATTAATTAATCTATAATAGTAAAAATGGAGGTAATCAATGCGAATAAAATTATTTTCATAACACATCATTAAAGTTTGTATTCATATTATAAGAAAAAATATTCATACTAAAAAAAATTAGAAATGTGAATTTCAAAAATATACATTGCTTATCATCAAACATATAATTGTTAGGGCAGTTTATGTTTATATGATCTTGGACAAGAGCACACTTATACAGGCCTTTTCTGTCTGAAAGAGATACATTATAAGAATGAGTGAGTCAAATGTTCTCAAATATCCTGATTAAAATAGAGATTATTCACTTTTAAAAAGAAAAATCATACTTTAATAACCAAAAAAATATCTGTTTTTTTTTGTAATATACAGTAGTCTCAATAATCTGAGCCATATTATCCTTAAACATACACATTTCCATAAAATATAGTAGATAATACTTTTCAATTGTAGAATTCAATTGAATAATTTAAACTAAAAGATATTTCTTCAATATTAATAAAACATAGGGTATCATGTAACAAAAACATGTAAAAATAAATTAAATAACTAAAGTTGTGAACTCAAAACCATTTTCAAAATATTTAACAAATGTTTTGCAATAAGTTTTAAATTAAAATATATCAGATAGTTTACTCTCATAGATAGTAGATATGAATGCCAACACTAGAATTAAATATATAAGTTCTGCTACTTCTCAAAATTTAAAAATGGCCTAATCATAATTATTTAAAATAATTTGTAATTATTGTCTTTTATTTTCTAGGCACTTAATTTATGAGTTAGAGTTTAAGTAATTCAAAACTTTTATTTCAGACTTGAAATTAACTTATATTGTAACTCAAAATAAAATTTAGATTTAAGAAATTCAAGTACTTGAGCAAATCTATGAATAAACCTNATTTTTTTTTTTTTTTTAATAATTTGGAATGTGTCTGACAAGATATACTGAACAACAATAACTTAATATTAAAAATACTTCTTTACTTTTAAGTCAATATAAATTATGAATTCATTATGCACAGAAAACACAATTCTAAATGGATATTTAAAATTACCATTAATATACAACTACATATAAGTGGTGGAATTACAGACATTTCAACTACAAATTTCAGGACATATTAAGGTGGTTTTTTTTCTTATAATTCAGTACCTTTGTTTCCTTTGTCGTAAAGTTTTATAAAAGCAACTGGTTACAACAACAATTTGAAATTATTTGTCCAGAATACCGACTAGTCGAATTTTATCTAACTGCTAAGGAGAAACAACTTTCTGGTGTATACTCTTTTCTAAAATTGACACTAATCATTAAGAAATTCTAATAAAATCTAATTCTAATTTCTCTTCAATTTTTTTTTTTTAAATGTCAGATTCTACTACAATTTGTGATATATAATGAGAATGAGAATGAGAATAGGAAAAAGTGATAATATAACTCAAATAAAGTACTACAGAAGAATAATCCTCATCACCTCATCATACGAAAGTTAATTTTTAATTATTTGACTTAGCATCTCAGATCAGCTCAACTTCTTTCAGATAATAGTCCTCTAAGGTTAAAGGAACTAAAGTTTATGAAAAATTGTGTAATCAGGAAAGACCATGATCTTTTTATATGACAAAAAATTAATGAGCTTGATAATTAAAAATAAGCATTGATCAAGAACAATTAAACTTTGATCCACTTTTAGTGGTCTTTAACTTGAAGTATTATTAAACTTTAAAATGAATGAAACAAGTAATTTTTTTCTATTATATATCAGTCTTTTTTTTTAAATTATAATTCCCATCTAAATGTAATGTTTTTCATCTTATTAGTATACCAATAGAGACATTAGTTTAATGATCAAAAACATTATAATTAATTAATTAAACTAATTTTTTGGTTTAATTGTAAATCCGTAAGCCTGCTTAGAAAAATAACCAATAGTAAAAGGGCTGGCTAATCTTTTCTTACTTTTTTATTTTATTTTTTGCTTTTATATACCTTCTTTGTTAGCAAACTCTACTTCAATTGCTGCTTCTTCGTCCGAAACCGGTAAGTCCACCATCTCAGCGGTAATCACATTGGCTAGAGCTTCTTCTCGAATCCACTGAACTTGGTCTGAAAATAATTTTGAAGGGAAAAAATTAATTAATTGAGCTATTGATTAAATATAGTTGAATATAGGACTAAGTTTAATTTTTTAACCTAATTAATTAAATCTTAAAGAATAAATAACTCAGTAATATTCTGGTTTACTACTTCCTATTAATAATAATAAATTATAAAGAAAAGCCTTTGACCAAAAACCTTTTTAAGTATAAATTACTTAGAATTTTGAGTCCAATGAAAAATATTAGCCAATCAAAATATAAGATTAAACCAACCTCTTGCCACTAAAATAAGAGAATCATCATTCCCAACAATTACGAAGGCATTGTCAGTAGCATCAGAAGAAATGTCTATGAGGGATGAGATAATTCCCTTAGGAAGTTGGTTGTGGTGGACTATCTCTCTAGGTGAGGCAATCTTAGTCAGGATCTCTTCAAATGAATATGCCTGTAGCTCATAGCCCTATAAATAAATAAAAATAAAATAAAAAACTTAAAATAGAGGATGTAATTTTTGCTTTTGCATTTGTTATAGAAATGAAGGGTAGAATAAGGAAAATTTAACTTTGGTCCTGAATAAAAGATATTGTTAAAGACTGAGGAAACTGGTAATGAGAGAAGACATGTACCAGATCCATATGGGAAAGAGTCAATTGAAGGTGGCCCATTCCTTCCTCATGTCACTACTTCACTTAGAAGAGGAAATCATACAAACAGCTTTTAGATTCATCTAGTCCAACTTAGAATATTCCTTACAGTTATAAAAGCAGCTTGCCAGCAGCCCTCTAGTAAGTGTCAGATTCAGTGTCAGATGGCGTGTCCTGAGCGTCAGGTTGGTCGTGGCCCTTGTAGTGTCGGTAACAGTGATATGTTATGGGACAATAGCAAGTTCTTTTGAGACCTCATTGTAAATAAGTACATTTAATTTATTTTTACCTGTTTGTAAATTAGCTGTAAGTAATTTCTCTTTTCTGTTTATTTATTTATTTTATTTTATTTTTTTTTTTAGTAGTAAGTCCAATAGGTTTAAGTGTTATCTGTTATTATTACTATAATTATTTATTACAATAAATTGACTTCCATTGGTTTCTGCATTTAATTATTATTGACTCGTAGCCCAAAACAATAAAATATAGAGTTATAGATGGTAATAACATACCAAAAAGCTAATTTTAACCAACATAAAGGGCTATTCTATGAAAAGCTTGAAGTAGTAGACTGAGGAAACTGAATTAAAGAGTTATCCTGAAATAGGTAGTACAACTTATGGGCCTTAGGAATAACTTTCTCATCCATACAATACCATACAGGAAATCAAAGTATAAACTACACTTTTACACTTTCCATCCAAGATCATGAATGCACACTTTGGATGATGGAGCAATGAGTGCCACTACGGAAGGAGCCTATCCTATTCAGAGAGGTTATCTCTGAACTCTGAGAAAATGACTAATTATCTCCTTCTGTCAAGCCATTTATATTGTGTGAAAAAATGATCATGCTGACACAGGTTATTATCAGTTTTCTATAATTGAATTAGAACTTCCCATTGTGCTATGTACCAGACACTTATATCCATCCTGAAGTAGGGAGAAGGTCATATTTTTTCTTTCATTAATTTGTCTTTCATTCAACCAATTAGAAGGGGCTATCTACAGGTATCCATTCTATTCTAAACACCCATGAAAGTAAGCAAGCTTTTATTTCTCTACAAAAGAGTGCCCAGGGCAAAATTCAAACCCACTGTACCAGACTTGGGAGCCAGAACTAGCTAGATTGCGTTCTTCTTCATTTTTTTTTTTTTATTATTATATTTTTTTTCTTTTGTTGATTCTTTTTAACCAGGATTCTATAAACTATTTTTACTTTTTATATATCTAACTGTTTACGGCACATTAACATGTGTTATGTGCCACTATAACACATAATAGAGGACACCCTCAGTTGTTTCACCTTTTAGCCACTTTTTTTAAGCTTTCAAAATATAAGATATGATTCTCTTGCATTACTAAAGCTTAATTGGTAACTTTACAACAATGAAAAATGTCAATTTATCTTCATCATCATCTTCACTGTAACAGCAATGACAAGGATATAATCTATATGGCCATCTTAGTAGTTTTGAAGCTACTTTCAAAATAATTGTTAGCAATAAAACATTTACAAAGGATATCAGATTGGGAATTATATATAATACAGAGTTTTCAATTTTAGTTTTTATTTACCTCTTGGTTGTTATATTTAGCACAAATGATGATGGGCGTAGTAGCTGTTTTCTTAACAGCAAGTGAAACACACTTGCTGACTTCTTGAGATATGATTGAGTCCACAAAAAGTACGGCCACCTTGGTCACTTCACCATAGCTGATGGCTACTGTGGGATAAGGAGAAGCAATGTTAGTAAGATGAAATTCTGAAGGACTGGCTGGTGAGGTTTCAACGGACGAAATCAAAGAAGAATCTGAGAGACCATAAGCATGCACGGCTAATGACTGTGAGGTACAAAATGCAATTCCTTTGTCAAGTAGGCACCTGGAAAAAATTATTCAATGTATAATACACTTCTTGCATACAAAAGTTAGTAATAAAATTTTGCATTATTAAGAGATTATTGATTAAAATAAATTAAAAATCTCTAATCCTTAGTGACAAGAAAAATAATTTCAGGCATATATTTATATTGACTAAGGAAAGAACATTTCAAGAAATTAATAAAATGAATTATAAAGGATATACTTATATGAACACATATATTTATGTATTAGTAAAGTGATAAAAATTGTACTTTAATTAAGCTTTTTTTAAACTTTTATTTATGTATTAATTTTCTGTTAATATAAAACATTTTTTAATTTAATTAAAATGAAGAAATAAAAAAAATGACTATTACAAGAGGAGAGAAAGAGACCAAATGACACCACCCTCAAATTAATTACAAACTATGTCCCCAGCTAGCCATGAGGCCATCTTTGTCTTAAACAAAAGGAATATTGAAATTGTGGTGAAGGGAGGAATTAGATACATAATAGGGAGCATTAGCAATTATTTTGAGGGTTTTGGATTGAAAGGATTAGATTCTTTAGATGCTGAAAGGCTTGGTGGCACCCCAGATTTCTACACTGTATATCCACATTGGTCATATTAAAGTCTTATAGAGTGCCAGTTTGTTTTCTAGTGTAAGATTGAAATTCCCATCTATGAGTCTGTATAGGACTCCTTGTCGTCGATTGAGTTCTTGTATTTTAATTTTAGAATGTTTGCCCCATGTGAGTGGTGATGAAGATTGAATCCCATATAATGAACAGAATTTACAGAGAGTGTTAAAGGAAAATTGTTAAATTTCAGTTTTAGGAAAGTTTTTTTCTGGAATTGGAAATTAACTTGAACGCATTTCCCTTCATTGATTTATTCATTGATTATTCTCCATTTGCCAAACAATTGTTTGATGTTTTTGAGATGATCTTGTATGTTCTTACAAGCAGTTTTAGGATTGGGGTAGGAAGATAGAATAGCCTTGTTGTCTGAAAACAGAGTTAAAAGGGTAATTGGGTGGGCCCAAGTACACAACCTTGAAGAACTCCCACTTCTTCTCGAAAGAAATTGGAGTAATCTAATCCTTGCCGAATCCTAAAGAAATGATTGGATAAGTAAGACTTAAGTATTAGGTAAGTGTTACTAGGAAGCATGGATTTCAGTTCAAACAAAAGACCACCGAGCCAGACTCTATGAAATGCTTGAGAGATATTTAAAAAAAAAAACCCCATCTGGGCAGTACTCTTTGCGCTTAAGGGAGGAGGAAATGTAGCATACAATACAAAACACTTGCTGGTTGGTTGAATGCTTATGCCGGAAGCCGAACTGAAGATTTGGGAGGATACTGAAGGGTTCAATGGGCAGTATCATTCATTTTAACAGATGTTTTTCAAAAACCTTAAAAGTGTAGGAAGTAGACTTATAGGACAGTAGAATGAAGAGTTATGTCGAGGTTTTCTATATTTGAGAAATAGTGTGTGCATATATATATATATATATATATCTTTAGGATGATNATATATATAAAACTTAAATATTAAAATACCTAGAATATAAAATAAAAGATGAATATACAATAGTAAATACATCAGTTTAATTCTAAGTGTAGAAAGCAATGAAAAAAGTCTACTTACTTAGAGGAAGAAGTAAGCCAAGGAGCTGGAATACTTTTAGGTACAGCACCAACAGCAGATCCAGTTTTAATATGATAACTAGATACTTCTAAGGCACCATTCAAAAATTTCACTTGATGTAATCTGTTTGAATCCAAAGTCCATTTGTAATCACTGAAAATAATTTAATATTTGCAATCCTTGAACCAGAAAACATTTTTATTGTTATAATTATTAGAGAGAAAAATTAACAGGTAAAATATATGATCATTATATGAGTTAATTTTTCTTTATCTTGTCCAGATTCTAACATAATTTTGATAAAAATTATACAAACAATACGAGTAATGAAAATGGAAGTAGGAGTTGGCCTGCACTTTTTCTAATTATCTTACGCCTCTCCCTAAGAGCTGGGGATAATAATTTTTTTTATTGTTAAAAATAATACTACTATAATTATGTTCTGAAATATTTGTATGTTTTTAAGATAAAAAGTTTAAATTTTAGGTAATGTTATTGGTTTTTCATTAATTATCACAATTGTGATTAAAATTAGGACATCAAATGTGGATGATTGCAGGTTTGTAATGATAATGTAATTTATCTGTAATAGCTGGAACGAACAATATTCCTACCCATGTAATCAACCTTTTTGACTTTTATTTTTACCATAGACCTGTTCCCCTAACATTTAATACTGACCCGAATTCATATGCTTCAGAACTTTGCCTTGGCCCAGTCGATTGGCAATCCTTTCAAGTTCACCTCAAAAATCTACTAGTTTAAATTTACCACTCAAAGGAATGGATACCATAGACAATAGTCAACAAACTTATAATAGCCATATACACATCAAAAACACAATTAAATAAGAAACACCTGAAATAAACCACTCACTCTCTGAGTCAATCCTATACTTGTGTACTGAGAACTAAGCTAGGAGAAACTAGCAGCATTCTAGATACTCATCTGATAAAATAAGACTAAACCAATTGACAACAAAAAAAACTAAAAGAATACAATTACAATAACAGTAAATTTGCCAAATATAACAATGAAATAACTATCTCCTGATGACAGATCACTATATATAGCCACTAAATTAATTCTAAATTCAACTCCACTATCCACTTCCTTGTGAAAACTATCATGAGTGCAGGCAAATGAAGAGATCTCCACCTCTTTTGTTTCTGACCACTGTTCAGCTGTTACCCATCAGCTGGACATTCCTCTCCCATTCCCTTCCATCCCAAAGAAATACCTATTGATATCAACAAGCTCTGCTACTTTAAGGCACCTGGATTTGATCTCATAACTTGTGAGATACTAAAATACTTACCCAGAAAAGCAATCCTTTCCTTTATTTACTTCTATAATTCTGTCCTCCGAACTGCCTACTTCCATGTGTTGTGGATCTTCTTTTTTTTTTTTCTGAATAATCCTAGGAAAGAATTTCTCCTCCAACCTATCGCCACGTTTCCCTCCTGCGCACAATATAAAAATCCTTGAAAAACAACTCTTATCCTGTGTCTACCCTTTCTGCCATGCCTCCTCGAAAATTTGGCTTCCACTCTTCATATTCCACTATAAAATTGTGACATAGAATTGTAGATAACATTCTCTCTGCCTTTGAAAGAAAAAGAGTACTGATATTTGTCATCACTCAGACCTTTGGCAACACAGCTTACAACCCAGTCAAGGGCATCCTTCCCTCAACCTATTACCTCATCAACACTTCTTCACTTTATCTTAAAGATCCACAATTTTCACATTCTCTCCTCAATTCACTGGTATCCTTAGTCCTATCCTCTTTATAATTTACTTCAAAGATATTCTTACTCTTCCCACTAATTTTCTCTTCAGTTTTGCTGATACAGCTATTTTTTCCAAAAATTCAAATCCAATCCTTGCGTTCCAATCTCCTAAATAACACCTCCAACTACAAGAATCCTGGCTATCCAAGTGAAGATTTAAAGTGAATCCTAAAAAACAAACTACATTGCATTTACCCTTCACTACTTATCCTGTCCTTTCATTGAACTGTTTTCCTGCCCTAGCTTAGAAAATCCAAACCACTTACCTTGGTCCAGTGCTTCATAAATGCCTCAACTGGGGTTCCTACATTACCAACAGGTACCACTGACGTTTGCCAAGACTCACAGAAATATGTTCAAAATTATATCTCCTAAACAAATGACTAATATGTAAAACTATACTAAAACCTACTTGAACTTACAATACATAAATATGAAGAGTCTATACCCCCTCCCCATATTCAACAAATTCTATTCCTGCAATTTAAGATCCTAGAAGAAAAATAGGCAAGAACCCCCTCAATACATCTAACCTCACTACAACAAATCCTCACATCCCTATTATTGCTCCCTTTGCAAAGACTACCTAAACTTTTACTTTCACCTTCCTGGACACCCCAATCTCTATGTCAGCAGTACACTTTTCCTAACTATTCACTCAATCAAATCAAGCATAAATGGCCTAGGGACCTATTCACAAAGAAACACAGCAAAGTGTTACTTACTAGATAATATATCATTAAAATCAATTAGATATAACCATTAAAAGGTTTTATAAACGGGTTTTTCCTGCCTGCACAAGACATGAACAACTCATGTATTGATTTATGTTTGATAAAGATTATAAGGATAAGCATTAGGATAAACAAAATAACTAATCAATTTCCATACTTTCCAGGGGTTCCAGAAATAGACCATTCATAACTGAGAAATCCTGATTTTAAGTTCCAGCCACGGAGGAGATAAGGACCATTTCCTGATAATGTTACCACCTCACTACCAACAGAAAAGGCCTGAATTATACCAGCATCATTTGATTCCAACACCTTCCTCCATAAAATAGAACCTAAAAATAATGCTTCTTATTAGGTGAATCCATATCAATCAATATATCAATTTGAAGTCACTAGTTAATGGTATAATATAATTAAAATCAACAGCTTAAAGTTAAGCTTAACATAAACAAAAAAATTAAAATTAAAATTTGTAAATTAATATAATATCAATGAGAAAAGACTATTTCTGATTATATATCAAATGATCAAAGATAAAAGAAATATAATTAGCAAGTTAGATGTTTTTTATGTTGGGGTTCTGTCTACCTTGACCAAACCCCAACAAAACTCTCCATTTGAACATATAATTAGCAAGATATCCCATTCCTCTCCTAGGTACCTAGATCCAGGTACTTATATTCCTAGGCAGTTAACTAGCCTAGTACATATATATTGCTTAGTAATAAAGACAGGTGTTTAGGGATAAATGAAGTATTCTATACTTAAAAATTTATTTTAAATATTTTCAATTTAAAAGTTTCATAGAATTTACTGCTTTAATAGCCATTAGAGACCTTGATACATAGTAACAGGGCCACTTGGTTTCACATATTTAAAGAAGTAAATATTAAGTTCGGAGAGCTTTTGTAGAGAATTATTGTTAGTGTTAGGTCAAGGTTGATTAAAAAAATACAATTTAAAAAAAAAAATGAGTATTTTTTGTTATCTACCACCTCCAAGTCTAGGGAGACCAAAGTCATGAACATTTGATCCAGGTGACAACACATCCCCTCTCGCCTTCATGATGGCCCTGAAGATGACTTGCAATGTAAGCCGAAATATCGGCAGATAATAAAAATACACATTTTTTAAATTGCATTTTTTTGGATTAACCTTGACTGAACCCCAACAAAAATTCTCTATAAATAAATATTAAGTTGCATTTTGAATATAAAGCCACTATTTTAATACTTTTAACCATCAAGCAATAAGCTGATTATTCATTAATAAATAATAATAATAAATTTATCCAATATAAGAAAAGTGGACCATTAATAGTGGGAGGTTAAACTTAAAACGAAATAGAAATATCATTAACATGATTCTATCACACAAATAGAAATATTTTTAAAACTTTAGTCAGTGCAATTTTTATTCTAATATATAACACAATATAACAAAATTAAATTATTCAGTTTAAAAATTAATGGTTAACTTATTTTAATTTACAATAAAGAGGCACCAGGGTAGCTCAGGGGATCCGTTTGGTCACGAAATTCTGAAGCTGCGGATCCAAATCCCGCCCAAGGGCAAACTTTATTAATAAATAAAAGATTGTCCTGTCCCATGGATGTTTAGAATGGGGTGACAACCTGTAGATAGCCCCTCCCTCCATGACCCTAGTGGTTGAAAGGGAGGTTAAAACATTTTAAAAAATACATAAAAAAAATTACAACAAACACAGGGGATGGTAATTAGTCCAAAGAGTAAATGCAGTTTTAACCATTTTTTAAAACTATATTAAGGTTCACTTTAACCAAAAAAATCATTTTTATAAATAGTTTCATATGCAAGTTTTTGTATGAGTACTACGTGCATGCTTGAGTGTGTGTAAGTGCATGTGTGTGAGTGTGCATGCATGTATATGTATTTTCGTGTTCAAGCATGTGCATCAATACTGAATGTGAGTTTTATACAAACCATCAACTAGATTAAGTGATGCAATGACATTGTTTTCAGTTGCAACAAAGACCCTCTTTCCACTGTTATCTATGTGAGAAAATTTCACTCTTCCAACATAAGATTGTTTCCTGTATTAAAAAAAAAAATGAAATAAATAAAATAACAAAAAAAAATATAGTATCAACACCAAAGTAAAGGTTTATTTAATGAGAGAAAAAAACAATTACATTCAAACATAAATCTACTAACTTTTAGTCAAGGATTTTAATATCATTCCTTAAATTAAATAATTACTTTTATTTTTTTCTTTGATCTTTAGTCTAATCAAATAAAATAGATAACATTGAGTATTTTTTTTCTTTTCAAAGCATAAAAATTAATCAAGTTTTTTATGGAGTATAAAATTCTGAAACTTTATGTATTGCTAACTCCTTTTAATGTCATATCACATAAAACTAACTATTTTTAGTTACTGCTGTTTTCAGAGGGCCCTGAAAGAGTTCATACTATCTTTAGCTCAATATTTAATAGGCTTCACTTAAATACAGAAGTATCAATTTTGCAATGTTAACATTATTTTTAGGCATGAACTCCAACAGCTCAAATATTTTCTCAGTAAAGTAGATGATGAATATTTGCAATTGAAAATTCCATGTCATGTAATCCACCACACAAATAATACATTTTATCAATAAACAAATGAGCATTGAGTTTTAGTGCACTAAGCTAAATATAATTATTAGATGTTTTTGGGGGGTTTTTGGTCAAGGTAGATCAAATAATAAAATTTAAAAAATGTAAAAACAATTTTTAAAATGTGTATTTTGTAATTATCTGCCAACATTTCGGCATACATTGTAGGCCATCTTCAGGGCTATCATGAATGTGAGAGGGGACGTTGTGTTACCAGGATCCCATATTCATAACTCAAGTCATTGTATTTTTTGAATCTACCTTAGCCAAACCCCAACAAAAAAATTTTAATAATAATGTATGTTAAAAAAACCCTCCATTTAAACTAAATATATATTGTGCTGCCAAAAAACATTCATTGAATTTCAATAAAATTTTAGGAAAATACTAAAGTTTTAAATGGTGCAAAAATGTATTTATTTTA
>KZ806938.1:459109-471668 GCA_000696205.2 Oncopeltus fasciatus
TTTTTTTAACTGAGCCTTTTAGTTTAAAATGTACATGACGAATTCCGTATCGAGAAACGAAAACCGTGGGATGTAGTGTTGACCAAACTCACACTCATTGCATAAAACATTTTAAAAAATCCGAGAAAAGATTTATGAGTACAATATCAATAAGCTACATTCCTTCATGATTCGATAAAAGTCGATTATGGCAATTATTCGTTAGTTATAAATCTATAAAAACTTGTTTTAATCAAAACTATTGGTATCAGGCACACCCAAACTCTCAGTTACCAGCATACTGGCATATATATATATTTTATTAATCACTATTAATTTCTTCACCTATTTTTGCACATCTTCTATAATTGCGTTACAACTGACTCTTGATCATTGAACTCCGGACCACACGTAAATAATTTTAATTTTTACCTCAAGATTGTCTAGCACATTTTACCATTATTTCTTTTTTCTGTTAAGTATGTCCATTTGCATTTACTTTTGGCATACATTGCATATGATGTATGTGAAAGTACTTTTCATTTCTCACAGATGAATGTAAAAACCACTTATCTATTTTCCAATATCGAATCCAATTAATCAGAAGATTTTATTTATCATACCTTCTATTATCCGTCTTCTTTGGTTTCTAAAAACCATCTTCTGTTGGCAGCCAAAAGAAGATGGTTTGCAGAAACCAATGAAGACGGATAATAGAAGATATGATAGTTCTATATTCATTGGTAGTGAAAATAACCTTTTAGATTATTTTATTTATACTATTTAATTATAATATTATCATCATTGTCACTATCAATTTGAAGGAGTCTGTAGATTATGTTTATAAATTATTGAACTTGATGTTATTTCCTTCGTTAGATACAAATCCTGCTATTTTTCTGACTATTAACTTAAAATATGAGTGATGAGTGACATTTAAACACATTTGTAATTAAAGAAAGAAAAAAAAAAAAAGTTTAAAACTACTAAAAAGTACATGTCCTAACAGACTGGAAAATGTGCCATTCCGCGAGGTAAAACCTGTGGGAACGATTCATGTTCCGATTCTTCTCACGAAATGCAAATCCAGCGATTGCTATCTATACTTCCCTTGTTTTTATTTCTTGATGGAAGGCGAAAGGTCCTTTCGTCAAGAAGTGTTAAACGGAAGGTCATATTCCGTATAATCCTCTGTCTGCATGTCTTCTTCAGATCCAAGAAGAAGGGCATATATGACTATATGACTATAGTCTTCAGACACATTTATCGTTAAATACTTTGGAAAAACTTCACATTTGAGGGAGATAAAACCAAGTAACTATAGTGGAAGGAATTTAGAAAAAAAAAAATGTACGCCATACAAGAGCTGTGTGAACTACTTACACAGATTTCTCATTAATAATAAAGATCCACAATCCTTCGTCTATAGACAAGAGTATACCGGGTACTTATGCCGGATACTGGGTACTTATACGGGGTATACCGGATACCGGGTACTTATACCGGCTACCGAGTACTTATACATCCCCCAGCTACGTCTATAGACAAGAGTAAATGAAAAATTTGATTTAGAAGCTAAAATGGTGAATGAAAGGAAAAGTTAGCAGTGAAGCCGGCTGGCTCTAGACATTCCGTGAGGGTTCTCGAGAGGGAAGCACTCAACCTTGTTGGTTGATTTTTAAATGTTATGTTCCTTTAAAAAAAATATATATAAAATAAAATAGGTTTTAAAAATAAACAAAATTACTTTTTACACCTATTATGTCTTAACAATTTTTTTTCCTCCTGAAGCTAATAATAAAGAATTAGACGATTATTCAATTCTTCTTTGAAACACTCTTCTTCACTCATAAGATTTCAATAAAATGCGAATAAGTATACCGGTTAGCAAAAATTTTTCAAACAGAGAATTTGATTTGTAAATTTAAAAAAAGAAGGAACCCATCCAATTTAGGAAACATTTAAAGAAAAATACGTTAATATACTTTAATATACTTTAAAATACGTTTAATAACTTTTTAAAAAATTGCATACTAAAATAGATAATTCGGAAGATAATCCGTGTAGCTTTGAATGTTGGGTTGGCCATTTATTTGTAATATACAGAAGTAAAATTCAGGGATTTAAACTTTATTTTTAAATTTATACTTAAATTAACTTAAATTTAAATTAAACTGGCGCAGAACTGCTGCCATATTTTAAAATAATTGAGCTGTAGGACGTCAAAAGACGCGAGAGAAGTCTTGAAATCAAGCTATTTCAATTCCCACATTCCTCTCTTACTATGGTTCGTTATCGAGTCAGCAGTGAACTACCATATTCTACAGTGGGAATCTAACAACTAATCATTGGACAGGGTTTTATTATATTAATGAAACGTAAATTGCAGAGGCCTTACAAACGCACAATCAACTTAAAGGAAAGATATGGAAGAGGATTATATTATAATGGGTAATGGAAATGCTGTCTTCCCACAATAAAAGAGGGATTATATTCGTCCTTAAACGATCCTTGGTTCCTTGCTGTGATAGGCATGAAAGGCAACCAGATTAACCAGAGGTCTATAATCGCCTCCATGTATCAATCGGAAAAGCAGTTTGGCCGCGATCTAGTCATTGCTTGCGTGCTATCGAATTTCGCCAATAAACCCACTCTTCATCATAGGTGACAATCTTCCGGTAAAATAGATAGGTTTTTCAATATATTTTCACAAATTTCTAACCTGATAAGTGATTGATAAGTATGTCCGTGAGGGACCAGTCTACTACTCTTTTTCACCTTCCCCATAGAGTGTAGATGGTAATCTTTAGGCACACTACAGTCCCTCGCAAGTTCGCGAGTACTTCAGAACGGAATTCACTCAACAGCTTCCTGCAGAACCCCATCAATGTCCCATTAATGGTCGCCCGGAGTCTTTCTTCCTTTCCAAAACGTATCTCTACTAAATTTTTCAAACCAACCTCTTGCAAAGGACATCTTAAAAGTAAATAATTTCAAGAGTTCTTCAGTAGCTGTTTTTACCAGTAATGCATTAAAATTACGAGAATTTCGTAGAACAGTAATGTTTCATCTAATCTGAGACTTTTTTGAAGTATTCAAATGGGATTTACCAAGCTTAGAGAATGCTTTTAAGAAATTATTAAGTATTGGTAAGTAACTAAAAGGATTAAACATTTATAATCCTCAAAAATCATAAATTTGATACAACAGTCTTTTTTTTTCTCCCATTCATTTGAATTGCGTTTTGGGATTCAAGTTTGCTACATTTTAAATACCCTATATTTTCCTCAATGACACACACACATATAAACGTGCGCACATAACCTCATTTCTGTCTGTCATTTTTTGTATATAGCAGGTAACGTCGTGGAAAATAAATTTGTTTTTAAACTCAGCCATGGGAATAATCTCCTGTTCACTAAAATTGAACAGAACATCATCATGATAAATTTCACAAATTCCTTTCTCACTCATTTAACTAAAATAAATAAATAGTCTAGTAAGAGGCCAGGAATGAGACGCATGCAAGGATGTATTTATTCGCGACTCACGACACACTAAGAAGTTCAGTGACGTGAGCAACCTTTCTGGCCGTCTGATTTTTTTTTTTTTCCATTCAATGGAACACTTTTGGGTATTCAACGAAGCTAAACAAGAATCCTCTTAAATAATCTAAAGGGTTATTATGACTACCAATGAATATAGAACTATCATACCTTCTATTATCCGTCTTCATTGGTTTCTGCAAACCTTCTGTCAACCGTAGGCAGTTGAATAGAGACAGTGACAGTGACCACGTGTATTCGGCCAAGAAGATGGACAATGTTCGAAAGCGCTCGCCAACAGAAGATGGTTTGCAGAAAGAATGAAGACGGATAATAGAAGGTATGATAAGAATCCTCTTCGTTATTGGAAAGAGGATCAGAGAGAGAAGAAACACTGTGAGCATTGAACCTGGAAACCTTTGCTTCAATAATCCCTAACCCCTCAGGGAATTTCCCCTGAAAGATATGAAAGAAATGTATCAGTTTATTTTGGAGGATTGTAACAAATCCTAGGAGGTACGACATATATTAGCTTAATATGGTAGTTAATGCTAGTGCCTTCCTAATGCGGCAGAAAACAGTAAATATCTCTAGTGCAAACAAGTCGTGGTTAGCAGAAGGAGCGGTACCATCCTCCAAGTTGTTCTACTTTCATATGTTTTCTCAAGTCGTTATGGTTTGTAGGAAGGCACTTTCTAAAATACGCGCCTAGCACATTGCTAATATTTCCATGGTATGAATAATTACATAAGGTAGTGTTATTGGCTTTAATCTTACAATAGTCTTAGGTGAACATTTTAATTTCAAAACGTACTATGCATGAGTATGTTATATATTAATATATACTATATAATTCTCTTATATATTTTTTCTCACAATTCTCCCCGGCAACGGAGATGGCCTCGCGACCTCCTGGGCCTTAATGCCTAAACTTATTGGGAGTGGGGTCGATGGGCCACTTCTCCTGGCACAGTGATGATCATTTATTAATTTTATAGTTAATTTTATATATATAAATTTCACATATAATTTGATAATAGATATGTGAAATGAATAATGTATTCTAGTCTTAGGCAATAATCTGTTTTTCATCTATTGTTTTTGGCATTAGTGGTTATAGATGTTTTTCTTTTTTGTTCATTTGTAAATATAAAATTAATAAAATTTTGCCACAGCCACTTCCAGGGAGATGAATCAGTATTTAAGTATTAGCTTCCACAAACTTTTAAATTTATAATTATTAAAAAAAAAAAAGAAGAATTCACTCTTTAGATTGTCCTCATGACTTTTATGAAGATGTTTCCTATATTTTCTCCGATCTAACCTGCTAAATACCAAAAAGGTGGTCACTATAATTTTTTTTTTTTATGTATGAAATAAAATTGAGCGAAATCGAAAGAATTTAGGGGGTGATGGATTACCGGAAATGTCAAATGCTACAAAAATTATATTCTTTCTAGATGTGTAACATTTAATAAAGAGCAATGAAACAACATAGATTTATTTGAGGTATAAGATCCCGCACAGCTGATTCATAATCTTTTGATTACTAATATGCTGACTAGTAGTATAACCGATAATTCATTCTTCTTCACCTTGTCCATCGGGGAGTTATCAAATACAATCTTTATTATTACTTTTGTAGTAGATTAAGCCAAATTCTTAAGATTAAGTCAATCCTAACTTGCTAAGCCAATACAAAATTTTAATTTACACTTTTCCAGTATAAAAAAAAATTTGTAAACCATTTTCATTGATATCTGAAAAAGATTAAGTTAAATTACGATTATAAGATATTAATTATTTTAATTATAAGATATTATTTTTCTTCCATGTCTCCAATTCAGCATACAAATAAACTAATAGACATTGTTGAGTTATGTTTAAAAGGTTTTTTCTAGTTAGGTACTTTATAACGCTCTGGAGGCACTGGATGACCAAAATTGGTGGAATGGTGGGACCATTAGCTATTTTATCAGATTGCAGTCCCCACTCGGACTCTAGACATTACTGCCAGTTATGTTAACTGGTTCATGTTTGCTTCTGCCTGAGTTTGCTTCTGCCCCCACTCCGAAAATAATTGACATAAGCTGATGGGAGATATCCCGAATTTCCTAGCTTTAGAAGTGGGGGGTTATTATTGACCATCCACGAATGCAGAAACAGAACAGAAATTTGAGCACTACCTCGTAAAATAGTTCTTTCAAAACTCTACAAATAGGGGTAGTTCCACATACTAAGAACGTCCCTTCAAGAAAGAAGCAATGAGCCGAAAGATTTATTTGGGGTACTCCACATCTCTTAGATTTTATATTTCTAGCCATAAGAGATTAGCGAATACTAGAGCCACAGCGTAGAACATAACAGCCATATACTTTTAGATGCTATTTCGTGTGTTGGGCAGTTTATTGTTTTTGTTGTTTCTAAGTGAAAAACAAGAAATTTAAATTTTGAACACAATAAAATGTTTTAGGAGATCCCTGAATAAAAAGGACTGTCAATACCATCTTCAGAAGTATACACGTTCCAATATCGTCTATAATATACCTCTTTAATTCCCCTCGAATTTAACTAAAGCATTATTATTAAAATAGGGCTAATTTTAATTAAGTATCAATCAATAAAATTAACCTTTATCATCACACAAACCTTGTTATACTTATCCTTATAGTAAAAAATTGCTGTTTTAATTATGGTTAGCCTTAAGCTAGTTACTTGGCTAACATTTTTTTTATTTATCTTATTTGTCCGCAATTTGCATTTAAACTCGGTTAAGACGTGATTGCTATTAAAGCGGAACATGACAGGGCATAAAAACATATATTAGAAATTTTTGAATTTATGTAGTGAAATTCCCAGGAAATCAGAAGGATTCATATGAAACACGATGCTTAATTCCAAATTTTTCATGAGCTCAGGCGGGAATTATTTTCGATTAACCTTACTGGATATCTAGCATAAAATACTTACTTAATTCTATAAAAAATTTAAAAAAATGAAGGATAAGTAAAACCTTATGGTATGTAGAAAATTATAGTTATTTCGCGATGTCCAAAGAAAACAGCACTGTGTGAGAGTAAATTTACAATATACTCTATAGTCAGCTGAATGGCTTCCCGAACTATACTAACTTTAAACCAAATTTCTTCAGTGTGCAACAATTGCATTCAAGTGAAAATCCAAATTTGCGGTATATATACTCTTACAAGAGGCGATACACCCCGAAATATGGCGGGAAGATTGGCCAGGCAGAGTGAGGAGATGCAAGGCCAAGCATTGAGTGCACCCCCAGAGAACACAAAGGTCCCGCTAACACTGTAATAGAGGCCTGCCTCGCCGCTCTAACACGCCAGAGTCATTCCTACCCCCCCTAACGAGCTATTCCACCCTAATATACCACACTAACGAGGAAGTACTCCATTGCAGACACGAGGTAAATGCCTCTTCGATTGCTACCTAGCCCAAGAAAAATGAACTCTTTTGCACGAATTACATCCCGGACCATTTGCGTGTTGTATGAGACAACCCGTCTCGGCACGACCCTTGTATTGCGACTCGGAGGTTTTTTTTTTCGAAGGAAAACTCGTGTCCATGTAGGTTTAAATGGAGAGGCCCGGATGGACTGTAGCTGTCCCACGCTGTCTATAGCTGGTGAAGAGGCCCCACCTTCAATAGTGCCCTTGTTGCTCAGCCTAACCATCACAGCCCAATTCCACTCTACTGGTTCCTATCAACTAACACTTTATAAGTCAAGTAACCAGTGTTAGTTTTAGCAGAACATATTCTGAAATCTAAAGAATACTAGGCGATTAGTAAAAGTTACCATAAAAAAAAAAAAAACTCCCTTTTTTTAAAAATGATAAATATAAATTATTAATTTTATAAATATTATTTTTGTGGTATTTAATCCCACGTAAATTTAATCAATTTTTAGTGCAAGGCAACAGAACAAAAAATTGAAGTGTCCCAGCCAGAACTCGAACCTGGATCTTCTGCTATCCGGGACGGTGCGTTTTCCATTTACGCTACCGGGACAAGTCTGATAAGTTATTAAATTCCCCGCACTAGTGTCGAGAGTCCAACCTCCGAGGCCGACGAATATATCGTCTTATGCTCGGAGGAGCTGACATTGTCAAGCTGTTTAAATGACTCTCGTTATTTACTTTCAAATTTTAATTTTATAAATATTATTTTTTTGTGATATTTAATCCCACGTAAATTTTAACAATTTTTAGTGCAAGGGAACAGAATAACTTATCAGACTAGTCTCGGTAGTGTAAATGGAAAACGCACCGGCCCGGATAGCAGAAGATCCACGATCCAATCCTGGCATGGACAGTTAAATTTTTATTCTGTTCCCTTGCACTAAAAATTGTTAAAATTTCCGTGGGATGTTAAATTTTTGTGCTTACATTAATTACATTACAAGAAATTCATTTTCTTCAATCTACCCTACTTTATAGGTTTATGAAGCCTTGGCCTCTCTTAAAACAGTATACTAAGTATAGGTTTTATAACAGAACAAGAGGAAAAATGTCAAATTACAAGTAAAAATCAGATTAATACACATGATTATAAGAGCAATACACATGACTTAAATAATTATTTATTCCTGATTTACAATACACTAAAGTGTGTGGTCAGAAAACTGTTTTGACCACATGATTTATTCCGTTCGTTGAGGAATGGTTGTGGTTGGTTGTGTTGGTAAATAGAACTGGGTGTTCCCAATAGCACACCAAGAATCCATAAATCATTTAAGCACAGAAAAAAAAAACTAGCTCGGCCTTGTAAGTATTGAATCTGGGATATTTTACATCATAAGAGTCCAATGCCATAAACTTAAACATTTAATTAGTCATCTTAAGCCCAATAGCATTAATTTTAGTAGAAATATACTACAGTTATGGATATGAATAGTAAAAAAAAAGGAAACCATATGTAACTTTTCATAAATTCTTTTACCTGGCTTGACCGTATCGAACAATAGATTTTTGCGGAGCTGTCGCACATCCCGATGGCTTCTTCAGGGCTGAATGGAGTACCCAAGTCTCTAATATCTCCATTCAGCCCTGAAGAAGCCATCACAAGATATTCGGAAGCTCGGCAAAAACTACTTTACACATCCCCTTATCCCACATATCCAACTTTCTTATTTTTCGAGTTAAAGATCAAACTTTGCCCTCCTAATGCAAAATGTACCAATGCCAGGAAAAAATAATAAAAAATTCGCATGAATTTAAGGAACGCTAATGGAATTTCTTTGATAGATGACAAGCCCTCAGGATTGGAGCGAGATTCCTGAAAGTTTTCTTGAAACATTTTCGAGTTTTCCTGAATAAGGGACATACTGATTTACTCATTTCATAATAGGTACATAGAACTAAAATCATAAATAGTAAACAAATATAAAATTTAAGTGTCTAAAATATATAATTAATAAGAATAATAAAGCAGGGGCGATTCAGCTTGTTTACTTAACACTTAGTCTATTTTTGTCCATATGCTATAGAGAGAAAATAAATACAATTTAATCTGTAAATAAAACTTTTAAAAGCAATGAATTTAAAAAAAAATTTATTTTTAAAAAATCGTAAAATAACAAAATACAAATCACAGCAACCCTTTATCACGTTAAGAAGTGCAGAAAATTGAAGGTAATTTCTGTCATCAGCTTTTAAATCCTAATTATTCCCTATATGCCATCTGCATTTGGAATTTTTACTTTATTTTAGATAGATTCCTGCTCAGTGAATCAATATAATTAAATACTGTAATTGATTTATTTTTAAATAGTGCCAATTTTTCTTCTCGGGTATATAAGGCCTAAGGAATCACCAATAACTTTCTAAAATTCTCTTGGACAAAGATTGCCTAGTAGCATTTTTTCAAATCTATAAATTTGATAGGAGTGAATTTAAGGCCGAAATACATTAGATAAAACGCTACAAAATAGATAGATGGAGAATCTCAGCCCCCTTACCATCCTCGCTGTCATTTTCAGTGTTAGCGTTGCAAATATTCTCTTTCGCACAAGAAGTGATAATTCATTCATTCGTCAACAGGACGACTCATACCAATTAACATAATCGCTATTTTAAAATTTCTAGAATCTTCAGTATCATCTTTGCTCTCTTAGATGTTTTTTTTTTTTTTCAGAAAATAAGCAGTTGCAAAAATAATAAAATCGTAAACACCAACTACTCAAAATTTGATGTTATACCTTTGAAGTTACACAGAAACTAAATAGGAAATACAGAAAACTGAAAATTATTCTACAATAGTCTATTTTCTTTAATTTCTAAACTATACGTAATTTTTTCATTTATATGTTCCTCCAAAAAAATCTGAGAAAATTACTTTCATAGCATTAAATCACACCCACTATTTTCGTTATTAAAAATATAAAAAAATGCACTAATTTAACATATTTTTTTTCGCGCAAGTCTCATTATTCTTAACCCGAATCCCAAAATAAATTAGCTCTTAAAGTTAATATCTAAACGACAAAATACCAGGTAAAAATAGATTCCATTAATTTAATTTTGTTTTTGCATATGCAGAATATTTTATATGCTGTATTGTATTTTACTATATAAACGTTGCTGCTGTGTTTGTTCATATGAGAGATTTTTAGAAAATGTTTAAGGTACTTCTTCCCTACGAGACACCAAAATGATTTACCAAAGTTTTTATGTGTGTTTGTCAACTCTCACAGAGCACAATTAGTCGTTTTTCTGAATTAAATGTTATGTGTCACTTTTTAATCGCCACATGATGGGGATAGTGAAAATTCCCTATTTCTCACCCTAAATGCATATACCTCCTCTATATTCAAAAATTGTCATAATCAGAGTTGGTTTCGCAAAAAAAAAAATAATGTCCAAATTATCAATAGAACTGTTTCTATTATTTGTTACTTGCACGAAGTTGTGCAAAATAATTGCAAACTTTCTCAAAACAATTTATGTAAAATCTATGTATTAGTATAAAATATATGTATGTATATATGAATCACGTACTGATATTAGTTGTTTAATTTTTTTTTTAAATAACACCTCTTCAAGAACAACCTGTGTTAAAGGGTGGAAAATAGGGTATAAGAAATCAAAGTTACCTTCAGAAGAGTTTCATAAATTTTGAAAACCCTTTTTATTTTAAAATAGCATATAAAATATAGAAATCTTGAGCGATTGATACGTACTAAACTTTTAAAAACAGTTAATTTTTTTTCTTTCTGTTTAAAAATAATTTAGAATGTTGATAACATAAATACCTTCGAATAAAGTTTTTTGTCAAAATAACTATCTTGGAGTTGGGAAACTTAAGAAAATTGTATTCGGCAAATTCAAAAGGATCGACATATCATTATCAAGCCCTTAATTTGCCCATATCAAGTAGGGCGATCCAGAAGACGATATCCTATCTAAAATCGGTGCAGACCAGACCTGGACTCCAAGCCCCCCGACTCAAGCTCATTGTACACCGCAGAACGGGGGCAGATAAGTAGGTCTAGCCCGAAGGTCGAACCTCCATCTGTAAGAGCAGGCCGATAGCATTGTTCTCAAATGTGTACTGCTTAAGACATATGACAGCTCTTGCAAATATCTCGTATCCTATGCCTCTATAATCCTAATAATAATAGTATTGGGACGAATCATTATCATCAATTTGAGTAGATTTCCAATAGGAATTTGTGCTATTCACGGCGCGACTTATGGTCCATTCAGAAATGATGTGTGAATATGTGTGTGTGTGTGTATGCCTGTAAGCGATCAAACGTGTGTAATCCTAAAATAATGAAAGCAAATACGGTATTTAAGTTTCTCAACTCCTGCAAAGGGGCTGCTAAGGGACTGCTAAGGAGGATTGCTAAGGGACTGCAAAGGAGGACTGCTAAGGATTGCTATGGAGGACTGCTAAGTAGGAGGATTGCTAAGGGACTGCTAAGGAGGATTGCTAAGGGACTGCTAAGGGATTGCTAGGGACTGCTAAGGAGAAGGATTGCTAAGGGACTACTAAGGAGGATTGCTAAGGGACTGCTGAGGACTGCTAAGGAGGACTGCTAAGGGACTGCTAAGGACTACTAAGGAGGATTGCTAAGGAGGATTGCTAAGGAGGATTGCTAAGGAACTGCTGAGGGCTGCTAAGGAGGAGGAGGATTCCTAAGTTCATTCATAGTTGAAATTGGTGGAAGGGAAATGGGGATTTAGAAGGAGGCAGAAATTTAAAATCTTAATATCTTCGATATTATTAGCGTTACGAAAAAAATATTATAAAACAAAATAGTTATTTTATAACATTTATATTACATAGTATTTTTACATAAACCCATATTAAGACAGAAATTTTAGAATTTAATTTCGAGGATTGGTCAGAATCTTTTATTTTTAATTCTAGAAACCAAGCCATGAGGTATATTAATTGAACAACCCTGATTTCAATCGGATGATAACTGATTACTCCCAAAAAATTCACATTCAACTTTTATTAAATTTGATCTTATTGAAGAAGATTTTGGCGAATACGTGTTTGCGCGAGCGTGTTTGGTGTGCTAGTGTGTTCCCTACTCTGCTAGTCAAGTTTTGTTTTTTAAGAAAAATTTAAAATATTATATAAATAAGAAAGGTTATTTAAATGGAAATAGGGGCCTATTTTGGCACCTTTAATGTCTAGACCGGTAAAAACCAGTATCCAACGTTTATAAAGGGCTAATATTTATTTTAATCCAATACAATTTTTAAAAAATTTCATATAATTTCGTTTAATATAACATAACATTTCCTTTCCCAAAACGAAAGATTTTAGAAATTTCACTGCATAATTAATAATTTTCACTGCATATAAACCGAAAATTTTTCAATTTAAACTTAAGGACCATCACTTCTTATGGCTTAGATTGAAAATTATGGGCATTAAATTGCAAAACACAAAAACAGAATAAAATTCTCCTAAGAGAGAAATAAAAAATATATAAATCCCTCTGCTAAGGTGATATATTTATTATTTTAATTATGGGCAGTTTGTTGTTTTTG
>KZ806938.1:474486-489694 GCA_000696205.2 Oncopeltus fasciatus
TATATATATATCGCCCCCCCTCTCCCTCTCTCTTTGTTAGGTTCCAGCCATGACTGGGACAGTTAGATTTTTTATTCTATTCCCTTGCATTAATTGATATAAATGAAAATAAAAAAGTAAATAACGAGAGTCGATAAATAGCTAGACAATGTCAGCTCCTTCGAGCATAAGACGATGTATTCGTTTTACTCGAGGGTTAGGCTCTCGCTAGTGTGTTGGGAATTTAATAAGTTAATAAGTTATCTGGCTCTCCCAGTATTGCATAACGCGCTTGCCCGTTGTTGTTAGCAGGAGATCCAGGTTCGAGCCCTGGCTAGGACAGTTAGATTTTTTATTCTATTCCCTTGCATTAATTGATTTAAATTTACGTGGGATTAAGAACCACAAATAAAATTAATATTTATAATTATTTAAAATATAAGTATGTAGTCATACAATGATATACCTATAAAATATTCATTCATTGTTCATTTATTTATATTTTTATAAATATTCTGTATTTAATTTGATTACTTTGTTTTTTATTGTTTCTCGTATGTTTTTTTTTTTTGTTTTTGTTTTATTGTTTTGTTTAGAAATGGATAAGGATTAAAAAGTGTAAATTATAAGTAGCCTAAAATTGTCAAGGAAGTAAGGATGTACATCCTATGTCAATAAAGAACTAATCTAATCTAATCTCTCCCTCTCTCTCTCTCTCTCTATCTCTCTCTCTCTCTCTCTCTCTCTCTCTATATNATATATATATATATACACACCAACCGTAGCGAGTCAAAAATACCATTGGTGCGTGACTTCGTACTTGTAGTGGTGACATGTTGAGAGCTTTGTTTTGTGTGTGTGTGTGTATGAAAAAATAAAATAAAAAAGTCACCCACAAAACAAAGTCCCAACATTTCGGCTCCATATGTAAGGTGTCACGGGTCAATGGAACATTTGACTCGTTCGGGTGGTGCAGAGATTGATTGCGCCCCGCGCACGTCCGTTCTCAGCTTCATCCCAAGGTCTTCCGTACGCTTGAGAGCGAACCCGTAATGAAGAGCTAACACTCTCCTTAACATCAGATAAGTACATTACAGTCTTGCCATTGTTCCCGATTTGTCCGTGGGAAAAGCGGAAAGATAACACCCGCGCTGCGGGTCGGCCGTCTTAATTCTGTCGGCACTAACCAGGAGGCGAGGACCGACGAATAGGGTGCCGAAGGACCTTTGAAGACGATACCTCCAAGAAATTTGTAATTGTTGCTCAGCAATAACCCAAATCATGTTATGAATGCCACTTCTGTTCCAAATCACCAACGTTTTGTCAAATGTGGGGAGTTTTTCGGACAAGATCTAAAAGGAATAATAGCACAACAAATAAATGAAATTGTCGCAACCTACCATGTATTACTTATACAATATACAGTAAACAAAAAATTATGCGAGAGGAAGTCTACTCATCGAGCTAGATCCTCCCTTAAACAAAGTAATTGCAATGGGCTGGATATCTTTAAATACCCATTCCTCGTGAACCTTTGTGGTCAGAGGTAGAAAAACATAAAACAAGCAAAGAAAGAATCGTATATTCCTTAATGCTTTCTGAATCATTTAACCTACTGCTCCAATACTCCCCAAAAACACCAAAAAACTTATTTCAATGAAAAATGCATATTTAGAAAAAATTTCTAATTTCATTGAGCCATTGTACCTCTTCAAACCGTATGACTTGTCACTTTAATGGTATGCATTAAAATAGTGGATAATCAACACATCCTTCCATCTGCTATATTATGGTAAAAATAACTGTACAGGTTCAGGAAGAAAATATTACTAAAAGTAAAGTATATAATTGTAGAGTTTAACTACAAGACTTACAAAATTTACTTATTCTTATTGTATATTATATCCTTGGGAAACAGATAATTTGTGAAAATGAGTATTCATTTCAAATCAACAAAATATTACTTCCCAAAGAAATATTCTGCTCTGATTTTTCTCCAGCATACTTTGAATCCCTAATTTATTAATTTAATAAATATAACTTATTGTATTATTTATATTTGTTTTGTTAGAAGAAATAAGAAGAGCGTGCAAGCCCAATAAGTATTAATACTCATAGTGCCATTATCTGCCGAGCAAGAAACCTAATGATGCAACAACAACAACGAGCTGGGCAATAGTGAAGAAAAATTAAAAAATTTGCTAAAATTTAGAACCGACTATCAACTCCATCCTTATGCAATAGAGTAAGTCAAGTTGAAGTCCTCCCTGTCTCCTATGTAACTTAGCAGAAGACAAGGCTGCGAGATTAAATTGAATACATTTTAGCAATTAAAGTGCTAGAGATCCATCTGATCACTAATGAAAGCGGCAGAATTATTTCCAGATCATGATAATAAATTTATGAAACAAATTAGTAAGACCTGTAATCGTTTGTCTTTAGGTAACCTGTTCACTCACCAAAAATGTTGTAAATCCATTCCAGATATTTTGATAATCCTGCCTTTTGAATAAGACATCAACATCTGCATTTTGATTGGTTTGATTAAGAAGAAAAACGTTTTTTCATCTACAAGTAGTACAACTAAACTGATATAATCATGTTCATGAGAATCCGAAGACTGAAATAGTGACAGGGACAAACGACATGGGGCATCCCCAAGATTATTGGTAGTGGAACTCCAGAGAGCAGATAAGAAGGACGATTTTGGGGTTGTTGGAAGACATGAAACTATAAACTGAGCTTCTGAGGAGGATCAAGCTCAGTCTCGATCTGGCGCAGTCTCGACGGATTTTAGCCGATAGGAGTCAAAGCTCCTACTAGACGCACATTTTTTTTTTTTTTTTTTTTTTCAAATTGGTCTACTTTTTAACCTCCCCCCCCCCCTACACAGCTGGGTAATAATCTTCCAGGAACATCTCTTACCATTTGTCGTGAAAATCATGAGTTTTAAGTCGTCTTAAACATATGTAGAAGCACTGACACATACATAAAATTTTGAAAGGAGTTTATTTTTACCTTTTTCTAAATAGGATCTTTAACAAGTTTCCTATGGCCGTATCATGGTACCTCGAGTATTTCCTTGGGAAATCTGCCATAACAGTCATATATCCTCCCCATGTCTACCCTTATTACAGAATCAGAGGAAGCTAGAAATAATAATTGTCCAAATAATAGTATCTACAGAACTGATAGGGAGGAGTCGCTCTCATCCCTTCACTAGCTTCTTCTCAGTAGATAGCAGCTGGCTGACAGAGCGTACATCACTACTTACTCGTAAGTTTGAAAAAGCTATTAATTATATAATTAATATAAACAATTAATTATGTAATTGAATTAATATCTGTAGTCTCAGAAATTTTAGATGACTTACTTAAAAAATTATTTCAATCGACTTCAAAGTCCGCCACGTAGGAGTTGTGTAATATTAGCAAATTTCCCATCTTTCATCTAGGATGTACGCATAAATAAGGCTTAACGACGTAATTTGTCTTATAAATATTTAAAAAATTATATTCTACACAAAATTATATTCCATATTTTTTTTTTTTTGTATTTATAACTTTAAGGAAGATTTTAGTCATTTTTATACTTTTGTCTTCATTAAACTCCCTCCAAGTTTCATGAAGGCCATATGAATAATTGTATAATTATAACATAGATATAACTATAACTATCCATAGGTATAACTACAACATAGGTATTACTATAACCATAACATAGGTATAACTATAACTATACTTATAACTATAATTATAAAATGAAATAAAATGAAAGTTTCATTTTCAAGCGGGTTTTATTTATGACTCTCTACTGGTAAGGAAGAAAGAGTGGGGGAAGTATTCAGCCACTATAGTTGTATTTGTATATATGTATTTATAGCTACATCTTATCTTCGTTAATAAATGTTTTTAAAACAAATTATATTGAACATAAATGTTAAAAATTACATTTTAAACCTATTATGTTATATAAACTTTCCCGTAATTAAAAAAATATCCCAAGATATCACGGTTATAAATTTTGACCTTCTTAGGAAGAAGAATTTATACCTATAACCTCTTTACTATTCATACGATTTCAACGAAAAATTAATTTTTACAATGTAAGCCGAAACGTTGGCAGATAATCCTTCATTAAAAAAATACATTTTTTTATTTGTGTTTTTTTGGATCTACCTCGACCGAACCCCAACTAAAATCATCTTAGAATAATATCTACGGTCAACAAACTCTCTTAGTGAAACTTAGGCTTCCACGGTGTTTAGAAATATTCATGAATACTTCTTCCGGACCTAAGCATGACGATATGTTGATTTCCGCCGAGTTTTCGTACGTCATGTGAAGTTACATTTTGTAACGACAGAGTATTTAGTATAGTTTTAACATTTTCTAGTTTTAACATTAAATATTTCATTTATTTTAAATTTTAATTTTTTTAAATTTTATGAAAATTATTTAATATAAACACTGCAAAACAAATAAAATTTCTGATTATTCCCAAGTTATAAATCATGTAGAATCAATTAAACAAAAATACAAATCAGTTCAAAACAATATTAGAATATGAAAAATAACAAGAAAAATGTATCAAACTATTTGATGAAGCTATCGGGTAGGAAATATGTGTGTCATTCTAAATGGATCATCATATTTTACGAGCTATCACTCAAATAATGTGATAATGGAGGGTACACATAGTAAGGAATCAAATGAATACACAATCAAAAACATCCGAAACTCATTTTATCAAGTTTATTTGCTTTTTTTTTTTTTTGTTTTTTGTTTACCATATAATCATTTAGGTTACCGAAGGAGGAGCTATCTTACCACCCTACGCACCTAAATAAGGCAGGATTCTATTTTTGATATTCTTCTTTTTCAGACAGGCTTCACACCGGGATCTGTGGGTCCTCACTATCCCTGTTTAGGAAGGTTCTAGTCGTCCATGAAAGTTAGAGCAATCAGGCTTGATGACAGCAACCCGAACGACACAATAAGGTCAGTCCTAGCATATTTATCTCGTCTTGAATTTTCTCAGCTTTAAGGTAGTTCGTCAAGGTAGATCCAACAAAAAAAAAATACAATTTAAAAAAATTTTTGATTATCTACCTTGACCGAACCCAAACAAAAATCATCTAATAATAATACCTAAGGTCAAAAAAACTCTCCGTTTGCCCAAATCATTGTTTTTTAACATTAGCATTTGTAGTAGAGAGCATTAAATACTACAGGAGTTAGTGAGACACTGAAAGTCTGTATCTATGTTGTATGAATTGAATAACTTTAAAACTTTTACAAGTACTTCTTTAGCTTTGTTTTTATACAGCTCGGTACTTTTTAAATGCTGATGTATACAAATAATAATAATAATCAAGAAGAAATGTTCTGTCTCTACAGAGACGGTGTACGCCATAAGCAATTTGTAACTATTCTACTTGAATTTGGGGACCAAGGTAAGGCGAATTTCAACATTTCATCTCTATAAGGTGTTGAAATTCGCCTTACCTGGCTCCCCAAAGATGCGAATTACACGTGACCCTCCGATACGGTCTCTGGCTGATTCCGATGGGTGATTTACCGCTGCCCATGAATGCCGACCACTTAGCTTACAGTAACATGGTATAATAGCTTAGCAGTTCTAATCAGATACGGCACTGGTATTAGTGTACAATATGATAATGGTGTCTGAATGAGTTTTGGCAGTTTTTAAGAGGAAAGAAAAACAATCTTCATGGCATTTTGTGAGCAGTTTTCCATGAATTACCAATTATTAAGCTCCCCTACTTCATTGCAGGCCATCTAATTGCCCTTTCTAAACGGGCACCTAAAATGCATTCTTCAATGCATTCTACATAATACAGAAGCTCCCAATGCATTCTTCGACCTCGGCAGCAGTTCGTACGAAATAAAAAAATTTAAATTCTTAGATGATTTTAGTTGTGGTTCGGTCAAGGTAGATCTAAAAAACACAAATTTAAAAAATTTATTTTTTAATAAAGGATTATCTGCCAACGTTTCGGCTTAAAATGTAAGCCGAATTCTAATTCTAATTGTTGCTACTAGACCATAAAGTTAAAAATTGTTTATTTGTTAATGCTTCAGAGCGAGGGGTAGGCCAGCAAAATATAGACTATAGAACTTTACATTTTAATAAAAATAGGGTGAAATAATTGAAAAGTGGTCAGTAACCTCCACAGTTCACACATTTTTTTCGAAAGTGGAGCGCTTTCGAAGCTAATGCTTCATCTTCAGTGCTCTAAATTGGTTAAGGTGAACTCTCACCATCATCAGACATCTGAGTATATTAGTCATACTGGCTAATAATAATAATAATAATTTCTAATAATATATAGCCAATATTAATGGCCAATTAATAATCAGCCAATGTAGGAGTACATGGAGTACTATGTATGAGGCATTAGCCTCGAAAGCGCTCTACTCTGAAAATAAATGTAAGAACTTTGAAGGTTATCGGACAACTTCACAATTATTTCACCCACTTTTTATTAAAATGTTAAGTTCTATAGTCAGCGTGATATTTTGCTGGCTTACCTCTCGCTCTGAAGCTTTAACAAATAAACAATATAAAGGCTTATTATCACTACCAATGAATATAGAACTATCATACCTTCTATTATCCGTCTTCATTGGTTTCTGCAAACCATCTTCTGTTGGCGAGCGCTTTCGGACATTCACCATCTTCGTGGTGATATGTTCACTGTCACTGTCTGTATTCAACTGTATTCGGCCAAGAAGATGGACAATGTCCGAAATGGCTCGCCAACAGAAGATGGTTTGCAGAAACCAATGAAGATAGATAATAGAAGGTATGATAATGAACAATATATTTTAAAAATAGATATTACCATTGAAAATTATGCTCGGTTCTTTTAACTGACCTACTGAAATGTACTAGAAACTCGAATCAGATACAATTACTCACCAATTGCCGTATAAATGTTTGGATCGATCTCCGGACGATTTATAGAATTGACCATTATACAATTTCGGCGAGGGCGGCATCCGCTGTAGGTCGGAGTCCAATTGAAACAATCCCCCCCGAGCTGTCGAAAGCCGGCGGCGCCGAGGGAGGGCGGCAGATTGGAGCTGATGGGCGGGGAGTGCGAAGGGAGCGGAAGTCCAATTTGCCGGACCCAAGGGGCAGTTTGCCGCTTCCTGTGTCCTCGCTCGGCGGTGATCTCTGGCCACTGCACACACGCTCTCCTCCAAGTCCGCCGCGGTGCTTCTCCGTGCCCTTAGACGTCCTGCGAGGACACAGTCCCCCTGCTGGCGTACACCTTGTCTCAGCCATAGAGCAAGCCCACACAACTGAAGGACAGCCATTCAACGCTAATTTCCCTAAAAACTTTACAGGCATTTAATACTTAACCACATATATAACCGGTTTGTGTTGTTTCAGCACATCTAAGGTTATGAACAATCAATGCGAGGGAAAAGAATAAAAAATCTATCTGTCCCAGCCAGGATCTCGTGCTTCCATTACACCACCGGGACAAGCTAGATTGCCAACACACTAGCGAGAGCCTAACCCTCGAGAAAGACGAATACATCGTCTTATGCTCGAAGGAGCTGACATTGTCCAGCTATTTATCATTTCATTTATAAATATTAATTTAGTTGTGGGGTATTATACCACGTACATTTTAAACAATAAATGCGAGGGAATAGATTAAAAAATTTGTTTTTCACATCCAGGACTCGAACCTGGAATCCTGCTTTCTGGGCCAGAATGCTACCACTGGCACAATCGGGACGAGACAGATAACTTATTAAGGTAGATCCGAAAAATACAATTTAAAAAAAAATGTGTATTTTTTCAATTATATGCCAACGTCTCGGCTTACGTTGTAAGCCATTTTCAGGGCTATCATGAAAGCTATCAGTGTCACCCCCATTTACTTACCGTCCCATATTCGGGAAACGTTGAACGAAAATTGAAAAATAGAAACTTTTTTTAAATTGTACTTTGACCAATCCCCAACAAAAATATATCTACTAATAATCTCTACGGTCAAAAACTGTTCCTATCTTGTCATTGAATTTCAATTAAGAGTAGTAGATGGCTTACAACGTAAGCCGAGACGTTGGCATATAATTTAAAAAATACACATTTTTTTTTAAATTGTATTTTTCGGATCTACCTTAATAAGTTATCTGTATAATAATCTCTACGGTCAAAAACTGTTCCTATCTTGTCATTGAATTTCAATTTAGAATCAGAGCACTAAAAAAATGAAGTGGTCGGTTTTAACTCTAGTTCAATTTGAAATTTAATGGTAAGATAGAAACATTCTTATAAATCAAGTAAATTGAAATAAACCTCTTGAAAAGAACCAAAATGTCGAAACATGTCGGGGAAGATAAAACCACGATAAATAAAAGTGACTGTTAAATTTGAACTAATTATTACCTGGTTCCTAATTTGGCTTCAAATTATCTGTGCCTGCGTCTCTTTCTCTCTCTCTCTCTCTCTCTCTCTCTCTCTCTCTCTCTCTCCCTCTCTCTCTCTCTCTCTCTCTCCCTCTCTCTCTCTCTCTCTCTCTCTCTCTCTCTCTCTCCCCTCTCTCTTTCTCACTCTCTCTCTCCCTCCCCTCTCTCTCTCTATCTATATATATACCAATATTTCAACGAATTTATCTGGTAAGCGATTCGGTATTTTACCCTTTCTTTGCGAACCGTGAAAATTAACTCTTTATGCGNTTGCTACAGCATGCGAAAAAACGACAGTAGTTAAATCTCAAATTAATATCAAGGGCAAGTGTTTCTAATGAATTAATAAATCGGTATTTATTACAATCTGTTGATTATAAAAAGTAAACAAAAAAATATATACATGCAAAAAATTAATTAGTCAATCACAGCACAGAGAGGATAGACTAATAAATGTAGACTCTACTTCTAGTCAATTTAGGGATTTAAGACTCTTGTTGTCTTGAGGCCATCCTCATTTAAATCTTTTATTTTATTTTCATTTTTCAGAATTACCAGAGAAAATTACATATGAGCAGAAGGAAACACATAAGATGGTTGAGAAAAAGGTGCTCGAGCTAACACCCAATGAAAGTATATCGGAGAAGGAGACAGAAAATAATATAGGTGAGGGCGGAAGGTAATATCATTTAGTAGATCATAAAAATTTATGGATTCTTTATGGCGTTTGTGTGTGCTTATGTATTCTGTATAAAAATAGTGTCATTTTTTTTTAAATTTATTTAAAGTACGATTGTCTAATGAATATTTCCTTAATTACAGGTACAAATCATGTAAACGAAAGGAAGTTCCTAGATTTAGAAAAAAATGGTAAGTGTTAATATACTTTTTTTTTTCTTTTTAAATTTTCATGCAACAACTTAAGAGTCATGATGAGAGAAGTATTTATATATATATANTTTTTTTTGGAAAGAGGCCACTTGATGCACTATGCTAAATTCTTGATGAACTTTATTATTTTTAATTTTTTTTTAAATTTATAATTGAACACAAAAGTAGGAATTAGCAATCTTGGTATAACACTAAAGCTTTAGAAATCACTATAAATACACATATAAAATCTACTTCCTACTGTAGGCCTGTAGATAATGCTTGCTGCGCTTGAAAGGCAGTTGGTTTCAACCCCTATCTAGACTTTCTGTAAGTCTATTATTTTTAAAACTATTATTATTATTGTGTTCCACTAAAATCCTAACATACAGATCTCTGCGTACTATTAATGATGGCCAATCTCATTATTTATAATCGAATGATAAGAAAGTGATTAAATAAAAAATATAACTATTTACAAATAATCACATATGATTAAGTAGTGTTCCAAATTTATTTTTGATTGCTTATATAAAACCCGCCGCGAAGGATCTCTAATTCCTCATAATCTTAGTTGATGAATATTAGTTTTTCCATTCCATATAACCCACAATCCTGATTCTTCGATTTCAAAATAACACAAGGAAACCAATATAAGTCTGGAGCATATTTCTCATCTTTTGTTAAGGAATAAACTTCTCTGGTGGTTTTCAATGCACAAAATAACAATGATACCAACCCTTATTGTGCGCCTTTTGTAAAAGAGACAGAAAATGGTAGTAAAACAAATTTTGCATCTATTCTGTTTCAAAACAGTTTTCATAACTCGAATAATAACGAAAAAATTTAGTATTATTCGATTCGGTCACCCTGTAAACTATTTTTCTCCCTTATTTGATACCTAACAAGATCAAATCCGCTTGAAAATTTTCAAAAAGAACCCTAAATATCAAATTTAAAATTACCTATCTTTAAAAAGTGAGGGGCCCGACAAGCTTTTGAATAAGTATTCTTTAAAATCATCCTTAATGTACATTTTTTAAAATAAAAAGTGTTACCGAAACATAAATAAAAAAAATTAATTTTACACTTATTGTCTTTTATACTTTTATACTTTTTTCCGTAACGCTAATAGTGACCAATATATTAGGATTTCAAACTTTCGTCTCCCTCTGATCACCCCCTCCCCTCATCACTCGACCGATTCATCCATTGATAAACTGATAAACTCAGCTTTTCTTTTTGCGTTTTTTAAAGCGACAAGTCAAATTTTGCTGCGAAAAATTAAAAACTTTTGCCTGCAGATCGTTGATAGATTTTTAGTGTTCAGTATCAAAAATCGGAGAAAATTTTTAGATAAAAAAAATTATAATTTCATGAAAGCAATTTCAGCACATTATTTCATTCAGAGATCGATAAATATATAAGCATAAATATAACATGTCTTTCAAACTTCAGTTCGAGTTGAAGACTTGTCAGTGTTAGTCTAACTGAGACCAGTAGTTTGGTAGAGAGACAACTGTTACCAACCTCCAACTGATGAGTCAGACTGATGAGATTCAATGATAGGATACACAGTCCCCTTCGGATAATAAATTATATCCGACGTCGCCATCTTGGATTGTATATTCCTGGCTGGGACTGGAAGATTTTTTATTCTATTCCCTCGTTTTAATTGTTTAAAATTTACGTCGGATAATACACCACAACTAAATTAATATTCAAATAAGGTTATGCTATCTCAAACACACTGTTCTCCTGTTAGACTCTTCTACAATTTTCAAATTAGGATAGGATACACAGTCTCCTTCGGATAATAAATTATATCCGACGTCGCCATCTTGGATTGTATATTCAAAGTGTCTTGGAAGCTTCCATGCGTTGTGCATGAAAACAAATATATCCCACGTAAGCAGTTTGAAAATTTTGAATGAAATTAAACATAACAAGTGTTGTATCTCTTGAAAAACGATAAATAAGTGTGATTTTTTTTTTTTTTTAATTTTGCTAAATCAGTGAGGATTTTGAGAACCCCAGAGAGGAGAATATGGATAAAATAACGAGTTTTCCCAAAATATTCATCTGACAAAGCATGTATAGCTCATTTTGGGGCAAAATTTATATCAAATTAAAGCTGATGCGGAAGAAAGATAATTTACAAGATCATGAAAACATATGTTAACTGTACAGTGTGTAGATATCGATCTAACGTGCCACAGAAGTTTATCTTTGATATCTTTAATAATGTCCCAATTTGATTTATATACTCCAACAGCTGTGAGTCAGTTAAGCCTACATAAGGCACTTCTAGGAGAAATATACACGCCATACTGTCCACTATAAGAGTCCTCTAGTACTCTAGTGTATCCTCTCTGAAATGTACAGTTCATTCTCAAGGATCATTTCTGATTGGTTCCCATTGAATCACTTCATAACGAGCCATTCCGAGCAAGGTGGCGCAATTATTTGTTGCAGAGAGATACCCTCTTCCGGTCTCCCATAGGTAGGAGAAGCATCGGGAATAAATGTCCTCTCACATGTAGTCAACGATGAGAAATGAAGAGTATGGGGCGCCGAGGTAGGTAGTGGGATCCTCAAGCTGCGGGTTTAAATGCCGCCCTGAGCAAGTTTTTATCGATAAATAAAAGCTTGTCCTGAGCTATGGATGTTTAGAATGGGATGGTAACCTGTAGATAGCCCCTCCCCCTGGTTGAATAGGATTCTAACACTAAAAAAAAAAAAATTAAACCTGAAATGTTCAAATTTGGATTTAACTATCTCAGCATCCTTTACCACACGATTCATATTCCAAAAAATTGCTGGAGAGCGAAGGCAATTTTTATAAAACTAAATATTTGCTGCGCCTATAAAAGAAAACTTATGGAAATCCAAGAGAAAACATATCCAATGATTGTAATTAGAGATGTGATTTCTGTTTTCGCCATAAGATTTTTTTTTAGGCTCAGTAAATATTAAGTTGTTTTTTTTTTGTTTTTTTGCCTTTACTCTCCGCTACAACAGCACATTTTTTTAAAATATGTATCGTATGAAAAAAAGATGCAGTGACAGCTTAACCTCAAAATTTATGTATTTATGGCATTGCAAAGCAACTGTTGCGGATAAATTTTGTTCTTCCTCTAACGACCCCCCCCCCTGTCACTCTTTTCCTTATCTGATTACAAAAAAAAAATGATAGCCTGCCTTAGCATCTCATATTGTACACACATTGTCCTCTCTAACCTTAAGATTGTATGTCCCATTTACTTTTATTTATACTATTTTTAATGAGGCAAAGAAAATCTGCTTAGTTTACGCAGCTCTTGCGTGACAGAATTTTTTTTTTTTTTTTTTGCTGGGTTAGCCTCCCTTGCAACCACTAAGGGTCATTGGAGGGAGGGGCTATCTACAGGTGGCCACCCCATTCTAAACACCCATGGCTCAGGACAGCTTCTATATTATAAATAAAAGATTGACCTGGGCGGGATTTGAACCCGCGGCGTCAGGATTGCGAGACCCGTACGGATCCCCTGAGCTAGCCTGGCGCCCGTATATTTTTTTTTTTTTAATTTTTTAATTGAAGATGTATAGTGAAAAAATATAAACAATGTGCTCAATGTATAAATATTTTTTTTCGGCGGAGGGGGGGTTGGTTTCTCGTAAGTGAATCAAAAAAAGGTTTCAAAACTCTTATCAAGGTATCAGTGTACGCAGTTTGAATGCCTTGCAGGAAACCAGCTAATATATTTGAGTGTATTTCATATATATTTTATGAAAATAAATGTCAAAATAACCCGGAAAGTAGATAACGTCAAGCCCTTCGGGCTTATTGTTTGATAAGCAAATTCTACGGAGCCCCACATATCATGTCCTTCGAAGTAAATAGGTGACCTACAGATAATGTAATCATGGAGTTGTTAGAACCGGTAGTCTATATGGTTCTTTGTCAATAGTATGTACATTTTATGGGGAGAAAAACATGCTGGTAAGTTAAATTGGAGAAATTGTTATTATCTAATTGTCGAATTGAAATTTAGTGATTTGGTGAAAATCAGTGACCGTCCCACTATTTTATCTTAAATTGCTGTTAATTTATAGCTTATGAGTAAAATTTGAACTTGGTTTGACAAACATTGCGACCTAAACGTGACGCTAACAAAAATAGTAATACATGAATTCTTCTATCCGCACAGGCATTAAAACGGAAATATCGAACGCAAAATTAAGAGCCCTAAACAGATTTTTTTTAAAAGAAAAACTTGAGTTTTCTAGCTAAGACTTTAGTAACTACTACTCAGAAACTTTCGGTACATTTTTTGGACTATTATAACATTTACCTTATGTTGAACCTAACGATTGACAACACAGGTACCCGTTTTCGCAACAGTGATTATTTGTATTTATTTTTTGACTTGGAATAGAGATGACTAATTTTGCTTTTAATGACCCCAATAAACCAACATAAAATCAACCATTTTCTTCGGAAAACATAGGGATTGACAGGGTACATTATACTGACTCGATTCTCACTATACAGGTGTATTGTGTGAGCAAAACTATTATGTAGCAACTTAATAAACGCCTATATGTATAGCCTTCTTTATTGTTTTACATAGGAGTGTATCCCTTTTCGTACAGCATAATATCTAACTACTAGGCGACGAGTAATTATTACGTCAGTATACCTATAAAGACGAAGTTAAAATATTGCAGCAACATTATTTTCCACCAAAATTTTAGTTCTTTTGCTAGTGATGTTTTATTCATGTGACGCAATTCTAAGAGAATAAATTAAACTCTTTAATACGGTCTGAGGTGAAAGCAGAACACATTAGACGTACTTTGATAATATCATTATGATACTTCAATACAAAAACATTAACATTCTAGATTTCCTGTTCAAATTCGTATCTCATGTTGTAAGCGTCTTAATTCAATTCAGCAAAATAAAATAAAGTAATAGATTTTATAAATATTAATTTAGTTGAGGTTTATCAAAAAATGCGAAGGAATGGAATAAAAAATCAATCTGTCCCAGCCAGGACCGTGTCCCGGTGGTGCAATGGTTAGCATACCGGCCCGGAAAGCAGGAGATCCAGATCCGAGTCCTGGCTGGGACAGATAGTTTTTTTATTCTATTCCATCGCTTTAATTGTTTAAAAGTAATAAATTGTACTAAAAGCCTTAGATGAAATTACTCTAATTTTATCAGATTTTTAGTAACTGAACGTGTGAGGTCATTCTTTTCAGAAGAATAAAGGCAAAACAGGAAAAACACAATTTATCGGACGAGTTAATTACTAACAAAATTTTGACCAATAGAATTAAGGATTCCCTTTAACCGTAAAAATAATTACGAAAAAAGATTTTTCCTATATGAATTTAAATATTTAATACATTACACATATCGGAATTTAATCATCATTTAAATATTTTGTAGGTCATTTAGCAAAATCTAATATTATGAAAGATAAATTACCTACTGTTGGAATCCTTATTAAAAAATGTATTCCTCTAATAACTGTTAAACATATTTATAGTGGAACTTGGGAAAATTTACATTACTTCCCTGAAGTGAAGTTCGACAGCAGCCATTGTAGAGAGAGGACGTGTTTTGTTAGCTCTCTGCAATTGTTTCTTTTGAAGTGATTAAAAGTGTTCAGTTGTTACCAAACTGGTCACAGTTAAAGATGTAGCCAGCCTGAAGACGTTGACAAAGTTTCCAGGAATTTCACCGAGGAACAAGCCCACAGCAAGTGAGTTAAATACTCATTTCTATTTATTAGCGAGGGGCATACAGGCAGGCGTGCTTGGTCAGGCGCGTCCCCTCCAGCTCCCAGCCAGCCGACTGTTATCGGCCGGCTTACACTATCGGCTAAGCAGATTAAGTAATCTCTGCTTGGTCCCCC
>KZ806938.1:504750-526829 GCA_000696205.2 Oncopeltus fasciatus
TATTATATTATCGGGTTTACATCCGATAGCTTGTCAAGATTCGGATAAAACACTAAGGTTTTTAGGAAATTAATGGCAAAAAGTATGATTTTCTTTTCTTTTGTTGAACGATACTCTGGAAGATCGAATGTTTCGCTTTTCTCTATCACATAGCCGGTGTTTCCAGGCACCCTATATACTTTACCGCACTTAATTCTCTATAGTCATGTATTAAATTCCTACAAACGGAAATTACATAAAGGTAAGCCTTGGCCGTCCAAGATTTGTTGAACAGAAAAAAAATCATTGACTAGTTTAAAAATAAATATTAACCCCTACGCAGCAATTGGTCTAAAGAAGTGGGTGAACCCTCACTAATTTGGCCTACCCTTGGTCCTTTCTCTCAATTTTGGTACTCACTAAAACCATGATTATATGTTAAAATGCAAAAGTATGCTCTGAGTAGAAATACATTGATGTAAAAAAAAAAATAAGCGTAAGAAGTGGTTTAAACTATTTTTTTTTTAAATAATTATTGCAAATAATTATTGCAAGGATCCTCAATTATTATTAAGAGTCCTTGGTGTAGTACCAGAGGTATGGGTCTATACAAAGGTGAGTACAATCGGTCACTGGTTATGGCGAACTTCCCTGCACACCTGAGAAACTATAGAAGACGAAAGGGGGAAGTTTCTGTCATCAAATAAGGGCCACATAAGGCAAAGATCAGCAAGTCTACCTTGTGATCAGAATTCTTGTTCGAGTCCCACAGCCGCTTAAACTTTTTTTATGTTTAATAATAATAATTTGGAAAGATCAGTTTAGTATTTTGGAAATTTTTCTAATTTTTCATTATATTTATAAATCTCAATTTCAACAACTCAGCGTCATGGATGAAGGGACTTATATCGATTAATCCTGAACACATAGATGTTTAGAATGGGATGGCAACATGTAGAAATTGTACTAATAATTCTTTATTTTTCAGGAGGAGGCCTGCTATGTCTGATTCTTCCTAACACTACAAGGGTTCCTCTCTCTTGATATTTTATGTATAACAGACTGTAAATAATTTAATTTTAATTTATAGAAAGTAGAATACTCAAAGTTGTACAGATCATATATTTTAAGTACTTAGCATAAGTTATACTATTTTTATATATATTTAAGACAAGAAATATTTTTGTAAAAACACTAAATGCACAAACAAATAAATTATACATACATTTATATATATTTATTGAGGTACTTTATTTTAATTTTCTTATTTATTATAATGATTCAAAATACATAACCTAGGGTGTAACTGTATGGCCTTTCGTCAAAAGAAACCAATATATCACCTATAGCACGACATCCTCATCAGGTTTTTGACAAGCATGATTAGGCAATGTAAAGTAACCTGATTCGGACACAGTAAAGGTAAGATACTTAGATAAGATGTCCAAGAAAAATAAATAAATAGGTGATAAAAAGAGAAGTGCTTCATTTTTTTTTTTTCTCCTATTCCTCTCTACAAGTTATTTTATGAATAATTAAACCTCCAGGTCTTTGGTAAAGTTTTTATTCCACTATGGGAAGTTTTTCATTAGTTTAGTTAGTAAGTTTATTCAAATATCTTTCATTGCCAACTATTTCATTAGCAGGTCATACATACAAAGATATCAGTCGATTTGTTTAATTTTGAATTGGTCAAATATGGCATACAAATCCACATGTTGTCTCACATTTTAGGGAAATCAAACGATGAATTGGACAAAATAAATTGGTCCAAATATTGGGGTCAAAATACTAGTTATTGGTTCAATTTATCTTCCAAGATCAAGACAGCATTGCTCGGAATCTAAGTTGTTTTCCAATAGTTCCATCCTAATTTTTATTTTTCAGTAATTTCTGTAAGATTGTTGTTTGATAGAATATTACGAGTCCTTTATCACGTACAATTCTGTAAATAAAATTCTATAATAGCTGGCCTCTAGCTGACAGGCTGGGCACAGACTGTAACAGAGACTGGTTGTACTTACTCCGGCCTTCAGAGGGCAGCAAACCTGAGAAAGACAAGAAATACTTATCCACAGAAACTGTATAACTCTCCAATACCACCAGTGGCCATGGCTCCCTGAATTTGTAGACTCTGGAGCTCAGGACACCAGGATCATGATTTAAAAACCCTTACAAGCTCTAGTGCCTTAGCAGCCGAAGAGAGAGGATCTGAAATTGCCGTCCCTATATTTTTTATGTTTTCCCAGCTAAAACTTCCCTACGAATATTTCTGTGCGGTGAAAGTTGAGAAACCTCACCCTCAGCATGATATAGTACAGTTTCACAAATGCCAGCTATTAGAACATTATAAAGCCTACTGCGAATACTCTCCACGTTGTGTCATATGTGGAGATGCTCACATCAGTGCCATCTGCCAGAAATCCGGCTACACTCTAGCCATTTTGGTTGCCCTTTGTCCCATTTATGCCCAGCACAATCACCAGTACAACTATTTTGCATATGGTCATCATGACTAAACTGGTCTTCTTTGATAAAAATATAGACGGAGTTTAACTGTCGAAAACACAAGAAACTAAAAGCAACAATCTAAACATTGCTACAATACTTAATACTTACAGGGCAGCACAACTATATGAAACTATACTTTAGGATAGTTTATGGGCCACTCACTTCCAATAAAAGCAAGTGCAAAATGTTTGACCATCACAAACAATGATTTACTCACCATCTACATAATTTAAACAAATCGGGATTGTTTCTAGTATCGCCATTGCCTATGTCTTTAGTATTCAAGGCAGTCACAACCTCAGAGGCCAAGAATATTATCTCTCTTCTGCCTAAGCACAAAGCACCTGTATATGATTTAATTAACGGTTTAATTACCGCAATTTTCCCAGTAAGGCGATTGTATTCTTTACCTTAATCTATAATTGCCTATACCGAACAATTCATTTTCCACTCCACTGGAAATATTCAGACTTAATATTATTTTCCAAACCTGAAAACCACTTCATAACCCGCTATCCGACCGTCTAGCAAGCCTTCTTTTTACACTTTCTAAGATTTAAAAATCTCTTGAAAACTTTCATTTATGTATTACTTGAATATTGTACCTGGTTACCAATGTAGCTTCCAATGTTCGCATTCTACTGTCCAGATGTTTTTCGTGTTATAAATAGTGTGAATAGTTCCTATTCTCTCGAGCGCAAAGAGCACTGCTCAGGTGCTTTTTTGAAGTTCCTCGTGCATTCGATCGAGTCTAGTACAATGATTAGTTATTTAAGCTCAAATCGATACTTCTTAGTAACACTCAAGTAATCTCTAAGTCATACTTATCAAACTACTTGTTTAGGGGTTAGAAAGGATTAAATTATTCCAATTACAATCAATCACAAGGTAGTGTGCTTGGGTCTATCCATTTCATCCTATAAGCCTTGGACATTCCTAACAATATAAGTACTCTTCTAGCACTATTTGCAGAAATTAAGGATATCCTAAAAATTCTTCCAAAACTGCAATACATCTTGAAAACAACTAATAATGGTGTGGTAAATGGAGAATAAAAATCAGTGAATCAAAATGGATTATTTGTATTATTCATGAATCAAATGATTACTTTATTTAATTCAGAATAATCTGCTTACTAAAAAGGTCGATTAAAATTTTCTTTACAAATTCAGACACAGGAATATTCCAAGAATTTGCAAAGAATCTGTAATCTACAACTGCATAATCTGATTAATAATGAACTTTAACTATATCAACTAACACACCTTAGAATTAGTTAAAGATTATACTCTAAGTAATTTTAAAAAATATTATAGACAACTTAAACTTAAATACTCAATTATTAATAAAAATATTTCGTTTAATAGTCATTGTAAGAACAAAAATCTGATACCAAAATATATTTCGAATATGTTCACTTTAAGTTCTAAACACTCATACAATAATATTAGTACTCATATATTAAGAAAAGAATTAAGAAATTTATAGCCATGAATGAATCAATTTGCAATTATATGTATTTTGTTCATTTAAAACTTATTAACTCCCTTCATCTCACAGAGTTTGACAAATTTGATTACAATATAAGAAATTATGTATACTCTGAAATGTTAAAAAAGCAAACAATTCTAGATAAAAAATAATAAGTTCAAAAAAGAAAGTTATGAAGAAAACATTACACCTGTGTAGTTGATTCACGAATTTTCCCCGCCAGCAGTTTATTTTTGTGACAAATGAATTTAGTCTACAGAAGAAAATAATTTCTTGGAAAAGGGATAAAAATTTGTCCCAAATTTTGGATTTTGGACTGGGGAAGAATTTGTCATTCATATTTAATTATTTTCATTCCCTATTTCTTTTAAATCGGTCATTAACCGTTCTTTTACAGTTTTTAATTATTTTGGAGTCAACTCAACTCCTTTTTTATTTTCAATTTTCTTTATCTTAGAACGTCCTGCATTCTTTACTGTTATCGAAAGAATCTCTTTTCTATTTCCAATCTAAATTTGAGAAAAGGATGAAAATTTAAACGTAAAATCAAAGAAAACTTTTATTTGATTTTTTAAAAATAAAAAATAAAATAAAAATATTCTTAATAAACCTATAAGCAAGAAACGGGATAGAACCGTATTTTAAAAGTTATTTTTACAATAAAAATGAATTTGTACTCTGACAATATAGATAATAGGGTAGCATATAATGGTACAGTTTATAATGCTATTCCGGGGACACTTCTGGAAAATCTCCTCAAACACAGACCGACTGATGCCATTGATTTGGCCGGTGGGTTTTACGAGAGACAGCAGGGGTTCAGAGCTGCGAGGTCGACGACCAGAGAGATCAGTGAGGTCCTTCCATATAGCGTGGTCAGGAAACCATTTCTCCGGAAGCATGGCAATAATGGTCAATCTGGATGTAAAGAAGACTTTAACTCGGCCAGGTGGGTGTGCATACTGGATTCGCTGGTAGGGAGATTCCAGGTGCCGGGATATATCTGATAGGGTGAAGGGACTTAAGTAACATCAGCTAAGATGAACTCCACATACTGGATATGCCGGAGGGCTGCTTTCTGGTGGGCTAAGCGGGTGATGTCGTTGACAGCAAGGACGCTTGAGGATCTACAAATGTTGTTAAATCAGTTCATAAGGAAGGTCATGCTATGGATGGAGGCGCGCGGTCTGACTCTCGCAATACAGAAAACAGGTACAGGTAACCGGTATCAGTATCAGTTATTAGTTAGGTAACTGGGCGTCCAGCTAGATACCAAGTTGCTGTTCCGGCAGCACTTGGATCACACTATACAAAAATCGGGAAAGTGATCTCAGAACTAAGGAGGTCTAAGGCCAACGTTGGCGGGCCAAAAAGTGTGAGGAAACGGTTTGATAACTCCTTCGTCATGAATAAGTTTTTAAAAACAGTTGGTTCCAATTGAAGGATTTTCTCGGCATCCTTTCAGAAGTCGTGGCCTGGTCGCTATTCCGGGAGAGTGATGAATGGTGAATGGTTTTTAATGGATAGAGCACTAAGGCTGTATAATTGACCGCGAATGCCGGAGTAGCAGTCGAGCGTCTTTAAAGGATTTTCCCCCAGTAATAAAAAATAAAAAATAAAAAAATTATATATATAGATTTCATGATATATAGCTTCTTCAAAATAGGATTGGTAAGTTATAATTTTTTTTTTTTTTTTAAGTCGCGTCATGGACCAACATTAATAGCTTATTTTTCTTAAGTGAATCTGCTAAAATGTAATAGCAGTTTCTAAACCAAATATAAAAGTTATTATTACAAATGGAGAGTAGGTGTGGTGAATTTTTGACACAGTTGTAATTGTTTTTACACAGTATTTGATACCGCATTACTTTTAGTTACGTCAGTTTTATGCAATAATAATGTATATCATCTAAGAATAATATCTACGGTCAAAAAAACTGTCCTTCTGTATACCATATAGTTTTTTTTTTTCAAATATGAGACATTTTATTTCAACAGCTCTGAATACGACTTAAAATGTAATCCAAAACGTCGGCAGATAATAAAAAAAATACCTTTTTTATTAATTGTATTATTTTTTAATCAACCTTGACCGAACCTAAACAAAATTCTCCACTAGTTTTAAAATTACATTTCTCCAAGAATTTTAGACCAATTCTGTAATTAAAGTATGAAAACTATTTTTCTTCATAAATACATCACCATGTCATATTTTTCTGACATCACGAAACAACAAACGATTCGAATTTAAGTGTCTGGAGTCTCTTTGGCAGAGAGGTAGCAATTAACAGTACCGCTTGGGGAGGAAGCCATTTCTCTTCTGTAAGTCCATTTTGCGGGTTATAAGGTAAATATATCAAATCCCTTTTAATCGGCGTTATTATAATATATGCAGGTAACTTATTATTTGGATTTAACTCTAGTACAGTAGTTCTACTTGAGAGAATATTAAAAATTTCGAAAAAGACGGAAAATTTACTTTTTTAATATCGTGGACCATAAGGTTAGATTCTGAAAGTCCACATTGTTTTGTTGTGAGTTTTAAATGTTTCTGCATTCAATCTGTGAAATATATTTTAGCTAAATAATTTTGGCTTCGTTTGAAATATTTTTAGAGGTTAAAGTGCGATTTAAGTATTATGAAATTATCGTTGTTAGTTCCATTATAGTTTTAATCAATATATATATTTTTTTTTTTACAGAGAAATGGCGAGGTATTCGCATGAACCAGATAATGCAACCAAGTCCTGTAAAGCAAGAGGTTCTAACCTTCGGGTGCACTTTAAGGTATGTTGTAAGTTCCATTACCTTATCCTGATGAAATTTATTTATTTTTAATGTTTTTATTTATTTATTTTTTTTTTTTCTTTAATAGAACACTCGAGAAGCAGCTAAGGCCATTCGAACAATGCCTCTAAGGAGGGCTATAAGGTACCTTAAAAATGTAATGGACAAGAAAGAATGTGTGCCTTTTAGAAGATTTAATGGTGGAGTTGGCAGGTGTGCCCAGGTTAGTTGACAGAGCTATTTGTTGTATAAGTCTTTATGTGGGAAATACAGCTGTAATCTAGTCTTAACTGTGATGATGTTTAAAATCAAAAAATGTTTTATATTTCAGGTCACAGTATTTTACTTTTTTTTTTTTTTTTTTAACAATTGTTAAATGTTACTCAACTCAATTAAGAAACAGATATAGTTAAAAATTATCTATGAATGTTTTATTTGTATAAGTAGATTGGCCTCCATGATTTGCTTATAAAACAATATTGAATAATTTTTTTTCTTATAAACCGAAGTTAGTTGTATTCTAAAACGTTTACAACCTTAATTATATAGGAAACTTCCTAGTCATTAACACCAATAAGCCACCATATCTGATTATAATATTTGAAATATAATTTATCAGAGTAAAATTATAATGCTCTCTAGTTTTTCAGAATCTTATCTGTAAATAACTTGGACCTAACTTTTAATTAGTTATATTTCTTTCTTTCTTTTTTTTAAGTTTTGTTAAGTGTACTTGTGTTCATTAATAATATTGAAGAAAAACGACCAATATTCCTTATTATTGATAACCATTTACCCCTATTAATTTACTTTGTTAGGATTCAATTTATACATTTTTAAACTGGTGACAAAATTAATGAACATCGTGTGTGCTTATGAGTTTTATAATTTAAGTCCTGCTTTCTACTAAATGCTATTGGTGGCCACTCTTATTGTAAATATCAGTATTACTTTCATTTTAGACATATTTTACTATCTTAAAAAATTATATGAAATGAAAAACATGTGAAGACCAAGAATATTGTTTTTTTTTATTCGTGAGCTAATCTAATTATTTTTATTAAATTATGAGAAAATTAATATATTGGAATATTATGTTATTCTAAAAAAGAAAGGGCCTTTTTTGTGCCCTTTATCAGTACGATATAGAATGTTTCTTGATGCCACATTTGATTGGGTAAATCAAATATTTTAGTTGAAATTCAGTATTTATTGATCTAATAACAATTTATTAGGCTATTAAGGTTAAGGAGAGGGGTAATTGAAATTTATCCTTCTGAAAAAATTTATATATCTGAAAAAAATGTTTTTAATTAAATTTTAATTAAAAATAATTGAAAGGGCTTCCCACCTAATTATTTGATTCGTAATTCAGTAAGCGTACTATTTTAAATAAATCCCTGTAATAAAGACTAGCAATAAAGTAATTTGCCATTTTACTCAGGCAATCAGATTTTCTTTTTGCGAATTAGTGCAAGGAATTAGGGACAGAAATAACAATATTAGTGGTCAAAGTGGAATAATGTAGGAGGAACTGCTGGGCGAAATAGGCATGGGAACGAGACCTCAATTAAATATATGGTTACTTGGGAAGATGATTATATATATATATATGTATAAAGGAACTGCTGGATGCCATCTCCTAAGTTAAAATTCATGTTATTTAGATTGATTAATAATATAAATTATGTAAAAGACGAGAGAGATATTTTAATGTCTTCAGATTTCTCCCCCTCATCACTCTCGCACAACAGTAAAAATTTTGAGCGTGCCTCATTTTTACTTTTCCCTATGCTGTACTGCTAAACAGTGAAACACTTATTTTTCTTTCATAAGTTAGGTCTTGGAATCAATGTAAATAACGTAATTTTACTGTTAAAATTTTAAGCTTGAATCCGTGTGTGTGTGTATACACATACACACACACACATATACTTTTATACATTGGTGTAGTGAGGAAACAGTTACATTTCATAATTTCTTTCATCTGAGTTTTAAATGAGATTTAAACTTTAACTCTCAGGATGGTCAGCTGGGCATGCTTAGACCTTAACTCCCTGAGGAAGGCCCAATGTTTCAGCTCACTTAAGAATTTTTCTTTGGGGGGGGGGGGGTTGCAATAGTTATTTGTTTGATTTATGAATAAGCATAGTAATTTCATTGTTTTCGATTTTGAATTAAAAAGCATGAATTATGGGGCTCTGGAATAGTCTAGTCTGTTTGAATAGTGTAGTTTGTCTCAAGCCTGACTCTTCAGGTTCGAGTCCCATCAAGGGTAAGCTTTTATCGGAAATAAAATTGCCCATGTCATTATAATAGGATGATTACTTAAACATATTCCTCCTTCCATGGAAGGCTTCAAAAAAAAATTTCATATTTAATAATTTAAAGTTTAATGAGTTTTGATTATACATATGGAAATTTTAACAACCATCAGATGATGATGACATTTTAAAAATCACTGATGCCCTGTGATGTTTTTTAATCTTCCTTGGATGTCTGATGATGGTTAGTTGTATTATACCCTTTGACTTCTAAAGTTGGTTTCATTTACTTCATTTAACTTATCAATTAATGTTTAGGTTTAGGATTCTATTTCATCAGTAATTCCACTTACCAAATGTTATGTAATGTAATTTTAGTAATTCCATTTATTTTTTATGTATGATATAGGCTAAACAATGGGGAGTCACACAAGGCAGATGGCCTAAAAAATCTGCTGAATTTCTTCTTCAGCTGCTAAAGAACGCTGAATCTAATGCTGATTACAAGAACCTTGATGTTGATAGGTTGGTTATTGAACACATACAAGTCAATAGGGCTCCCAGACTGAGGAGACGTACCTACAGAGCTCATGGGCGTATTAATCGTAAGTTTTTTCATTTAATATATTCTTATTGTACTTCTGATGTTGAAGGATTCTAATACTTTATCCTTTGTAACTTGTCTTCCTTCGATATTTAGAAAGGATGGGAGGGAGATATAGAAAGATAAATTTAATTTAAAAATAATTTTTCTTATTATTAATGTTACTAAAATTGATAGAGCAAAATAGGTGTAAAATGTAATAAAGATTATAACTAGAATTATTTTTTTTTAGAGCCCTCAGTCTGCCTAAGTGAGCTTAAGTTTTTCTTAGAAAATGAGTGAAATTGGTCTTTAAAATTTTGAATTTAAAGATTTAATTACTTAAATTAGTTTTAATTTGTAGTCTCATGGTTATACTCTCCCTCTTTCATTCAGTTACAATTTTGAATGTTGAACGGACCCTATTTTTAGCTTCCCCTATGCTGTTATATTGAGAAATCAAATACTTTTCCCAAAGTTAGATCTTGGTATCAATATGAATAACTTAATTTTCTATTAATAGATCTGCTGAAATTTTAAACTGAGCTAGAATATATATAAACTCTCTGGTAGTGGGGAAACAGTTACATTTTATAATCTGAGTTTTAAATGAGACATACACATTTAGCTTCTCGGTAGGATGGATGGTCACCTAGCCATGTTAAAACCATATACTCTAAGCCTAAGTTCCAGCTCATCTAAAGTTTTTGTTAGATGATGGAGGAGTGATTGCAAGAGTTATTTGTTTTATTTATTTATAAATAAGCAATGTAATTTAATTGTTTTCTGTTGAGAAGTAATGAAGTGTGAATTAAGAGGCTCTAATATAGTTTAGAATACCTGTTTTTCTCAAGCCTGGCACTGTACTTTGAGTCCCGCCATTGGATAAGCTTTTATCAGGGAAAATATTGCTCCATGACATTCACTTCACTGCACATCTGTGGCATTACAACCTGGGGTGGTTCCAGACCTTCTCAACAAACTTCTGCCATTATGCCCTATCTTGTCTAGCCACTTTCCAATTTCTAGGTTCGTTACATTCTCTGCTCCTCCATCAACCCAAGACAGCGATGTCTTGATCCTTGGCTCACCATGTGTGGTGCAGCTTCTCATTCTTTTTTTTCTTCTAAAGATCAATCCTTGTTCGCTTCCATACCCTCAGAGATTTAGCGGTCATTAGGCAATTCCACTACTGTGCAAAGAAGGGGGCAGTTCATGTCATTATTATTTATAATAGGGTGACTACTTAAACATATGACCCTAAGTGTTTTGTGGGAAGCTTAAAAAAAAAATCTTTTCATTTTTAGTAATTTCAAGTAGAGTAAGTTTTGATTATACAGCTATGGAAATTTTGACAACCATCAGGTGATGATGATATTTTAAAATCACTGAAGCCCTGTGATCTTTTAATCTTCCTTGGATGTCTGATGATGGTTAGTTGTAATATAATAATTTTCAGGATTTTTTTTTTTTTTTTTTTTTTTTTTTCATGTATTATTTTCTAGCTAAAAACATCTTCCGCTAAAATTTATATGTTTGTGTTTATAATATTTATACTCATTCTTGCCTGCTTATGGATACTTCCTCATTTACTCTTATGTACACCTCTAATGAAACCTGGGGAATCTTCTAAGATTGCATTTACTCCATGACGGACATTTAAAAGAACATATCAATGATCTTTTTTAACAATTTTTAGTGCCAGGGAACAGAATAAGAAATTAACTGTCCCAGCCTGGACAGGCTTTTAAATTAAAATTTAAAAGTAAATAACGAGAGTCATTTAAACAGCTTGACAATGTCAGCTCCTCCGAGCATAAGACGATATATTCGTCTGCCTCGGAGGTTAGACTCTCAACCCTATTGCGGGGAATTTAATAACTTATCAGACTTGTCTTGGTAGCATAAATGGAAAATGCACTGGCCCGGATAGCATGAGATCCAGGTTTGTGTCCTGGCTGGGACAGTTAGATTTTTTATTCTGTTCCCTTGCACCAAAAATTGTTGAAATTTACGTGGGATTAAATACCACCAAAAAAAAATATTTATAAAATTTAACCTTTGTTTTTTTTTTCTTTTCTTTTCTTTTTTTTTTTTTAGTAAAATGTCATTCATTGTCATTTCGTCAATGTTTAGCATCTCTTTCAATCACATAAATTTGTGACAGTTGGAAGTTGAGCTAGAAAATGGTTTAGCCTTGTTTGAGCAGCTGATAATGAATTATTCCTTTCCATATCCCACCATTCATCACTCCTTAATATCAACCTCTCTGAAAACTCTTCTGAGACTTAACACATTGTTGTAGGTTCACTATACACCTCATGATTTGTTTTACAAAGAGAAACTCAGTGCAATAAATTGTTTTCAATTAATCTTTAATTGTGGGCTCATGCTTTTTATGTTGTCTCATATAGAACATTAAATGTTTTGAAGAATTGTGTGTATCTCGCTTTGTACCTCTAGTCCTTGTACTGCGACAGTAAAAGCCATTATCCAGATGGAAAAGTGGGGTTATTTTTTTATTAATTGGCTTTTTCTAAATATGGAAGTAATTCAAAATAACGTTTTTGGAATGTTATTAAATTTTTAATAATAAAAGGCATGTTAAAGAACTTTGTTCCACATCCATCTTGCTATAAGTACCTGTTTGTTTTATTGAAAATTGTTATTAATTCTTGTAATCCCTCTGATGATGACAGTAACAATGAACAATGAAATTTTTCTGATTTTGTTTTTCTTCCTTGGATGTCTGAACAGGGTTTACTTATTTGAGTCAGAATATATTAGTTTGTATCCCATTATTGTTAACTTGCCTCCTGCAAATTATAAAATTCTCCTCAAAAATAATATTTTTAAATCTTTATACTTGTCATAATTTTTTTAATAAAAGCTTGAAGTTTTGATAAACTTTTGAGAAACATGAGACCGTCCTCAGAACATGGGTTTCTCCCTGTTTGCATGTAAGAGAGAGGTAAGTCAAGGCTTACATCCACACTAGAATGATGGGATCTTGAATTTCAAAAGTGCTCTTCTTTCTATTTTTTTTTTTTTNCTCATTTTTTATATCTCATTTACTACTTCCCTAATTCTTTTTTTCAGCCTATATGAGCTCACCTTGTCACATTGAAGTGGTTCTTACAGAAAAAGAAGAAGTTGTTGCTAAAGCCACTGATGAGGAACCTTTGAAAAAGAAGGTCTCAAAGAAGAAGTTGGCTAGGCAGAAAGAGAAGATGATGAGGGAGTAAATTTTTAATAAAGAATTTTTATCAGTTAAATATATGTTGTTGTTTTTTCTTGGTTTATATATATCCTACCTCCTTGCCTACAATCAATTTTACTCTTTAATTACATACTTCTATGCATTAGGTTTTACATTATTAGTGACAATAACATGAACAGCTCTATTTCGATAATGGACATTTGCTTAAACATAATTGGTGTGGGGGGATCACTTAGACATCTTTAAAACCAATAGTTGATCTCTGCAACATGGAGACTGATTGAGCCTGACTTGTCAATTTCAATCATTTGGTCTTTTTTTTTCCCCCTCTAGAACCATTCCTGTATAATTTGAAAATATTAACAATGGGACTTCTAGACAAGTTTTAGAAGCAAATAAATCATATTTTTATTGCAATATAGGGCTGATAAACAATAAAAGGTATCTTTATTGATATCTTAACTTCAAAAAAAAAAAGATCATTTTAGTTAATAACTTCTAAATAACATCCCTGCATGTTGAAATTTAAGGAGAAGGATATCCATTGAGCATCCATGAACCAATTTGAATATCCCAAGGATACTCAGTGGTGTGGCTAATTAAATATTGAGAAAAATGAGACAATGTTTAGAGGGTTAAAGTCTTAAATTAAGAGTTAGTCTTCAAAATTCAAAACAGCTACATGTACTAATCTTGGGCTTTTTCCCTTTCAGACAAATCTGTTGAAAACTTTATCTATTTTAGTTCCCTTAGTTTTTTTCTAAAATAAATTATATTTAATGTCTACTATTATCATATTGAATAATATTATTGAAAAATCATATTGGATATAAAATAACTTTTTTTTTATACTTTTATTTATTTATTACATTCTGTTAAATAAAAACATTTTGTAATTTGATTAAAATGAAAAGTAAAAATTACATTCAATTTCAATCACATAAGGAGAGAAGGTGACCTATGACACCATTCTCAAAGTTAATAAAAATAAAATAACCACTGTAGAATAATTCGAAACTTTATTTTCTCTATTTGTCTATATTTTCATGACCCGGTTTTCTAAATAAATTGTGTAATGCATACATTTGTGGTAAGTGCTACGAGATAAAAGTAGGATAAATTCAAATGTCAAAAGATGTGACTGCCACAGAGGAAAAGGGGGCAACAGAAAAAATTTGTTTTAAGAATTTTGAATGTGTTAGATGAAGAATATTTGATCTTAGTTTTGTCTGTCTTAATGGAGTTTGTAAGGTTTACTGGGTTAGATTGTTCGAAGAGAAAGGTATGGACTCTTTCTATGAAGTCTATACATTTGTATACTATAAATAAGTTTACAAATGTTTTAAGTCTTAATTACTATAGAGGCCAAGTTCAGGCTCCTCAGATAGATGGGCTTTTAGTTATAGGAATTTATCAAATTTTCTTTGGGAGGAAGCAGGAGGTAGAATAATGGTAGTTCCTTTGAAGAGGATTTTGAAACTTATGTTAAACGTAAATAATGTTTTATGGGAACTTGTTAAGGGTGGTTTAATTTGTTTAGCATATTTTTGTTAAAATAATGTGAGAAAAAAAATGTGAATGAAGTTTGGTGTCTATCTTGGGGAGGGTGAGGCAAAAATGAATTAGTCAATGACAGTAAGTACATATAACTTAATTTAAATTTCTACAATAATTGTTTCAATAGAATGATTTGAATTTGTTAAAGTTAGTTTACAAAAAAATTTCATTATAATTTAAAATATTACCTTTAAATTAACTTTTGTTTGGCATATTCTTACTAAGCTTTATTTTTAATTAATAAATAAAGCTATATAATAGTTAGTTCTGGAATTAAGTTACTAAAAATAATTTTTTTTTTCAAAATATTTTAAGTGTTTTGTCGAAGCAATTGAATTTTGGGGATGTACTAGCCATTCTACTAAATTTTTGCTCTCCCTTTAACATTACCAAGAGCAGGCTTTTTGTAATAAAGCCATTGTGATTCAAAAGTCACTTATAATCCAATAAAAGTACTTAGCACTTCGAAAGTTGTTCAGGGTGCTGTGGGATGTTTCTGTGAAATTTTCTAGAAAAGGTACCCAATACTAACTTAAATTTTTTCTTTCTTTTGGTTTTTTGCTTTTTACTTCTAAACTAAGCAGTTTTTAGCAAAGATGTTTATATATATATGTATAACTAATTGTGGTTAGGTTTTGTAATGATACCCGATTTTATTTATATCTATTAGTTTATTAATTTATATAGATATACATATAATCAGTTCTTCCTTTCCCATCTATTTATCTTCTGACATGAATCGCCTTCCTGTTATCCTAGACTTCTTCATTTGCAAATACCTTCTTCCTCTTCATCAATCTGCTTCAACCTTAGAACTTTCTTCTTACTCCAGCCCAGTTCTAATCTTATTCCTATTTCAAAATAATTGCCTTCCTCCTCAATAATGGTTCAGTCGACTGGCCCTTTTTTAGAACTTTCTTGGAAGAGTCACTTGACCTCTGATGAATTAAATGATAGTAAAATCGCAATATTAAGAATAGAATAGAATTTACCTGAAATCTTATATTTGAATAAAAAATTTCTAAAGCTCTGGTATGCATAATTTCCATTTAAGTGCCAATTAAGTTGGTACAAAGTACTTAAATTGTTATTAATAATCAGCAACTGTAAACTAATGAATTTGGTTAGGGGACAGTAATGGTTTATCAGAAACAAATGATAGGAAGTTGAATGATCCCAATGGTGTAATAAGTATTTAAACATAATTCAAATATCCAATAATTCTGTTAATTAGGAAAATCTCATCATAAGGAAAAGTCTTTTGTAAAACTACATAACTCAAAAATAAGCATGAAGTTAAAAATTGTTATGATTAGTTCTGTAACCTACCTTACAGTATGTATTTTTGAAAAAGTGTGAATACATTTTGCATAAATAAAAAAAAGAAAAGCTATAACTTCAATTTATAAATGAAACATGTATGAAGTCCAATGAATGTTTCCAATTATTAATCTTCATTAATATTGGCAAAGTCTCATAAATAATATAATAAAATGAAATACGGAACTTAGAAAAATAAGGATTTAAAAAACACAATAAAATATTACATGGAATAAACTCTTAGATGATTTTAGTTGGGGTTCGGTCAAGGTAGATCCAAAAAACACAAATTTAAAAAATGTATTTTTTTTTTTTGTGGAATAAAATTCATGACGAAGTAAAAGTCCATTATAAAAAAATAAACAATAAGATGACAATCATATAATTTGTAGGGATAAAAAAGAATTTAAAAAAATGAAAGGGATGCCAAAGTGGTTATGATCAAAAGTAAGAGAGCTCAATAATTCATTTCCTCCAAGCACACTGTCTGAAATGAAAAAGAAACAAGTCACAGCAAAAAAACAGATTCATGAACTGATTATATATATATGAAATGAAATACGGGGATATATATACAATGAAATACGGGGATATATATACACACACACACACACATACTTATACATAGAAATTGAGGCTGTGACATATAGTAATCAAGGACAGATGGATAGAGAGTACAGTACACACACAAAAAGGAAAAATCACAAGGAGTAAAATTTGCAGTGATCTCTTTTTTTTAATTTAGCTTACACAAAATGAATTCATATTTTGGGGAGGACTTTTATAATAAGCAAGTAAGTGTGATGACTTCTCTGGATAATTTTTAGCTATATTGTACTCGATGTACATATTAGTAAATTGCAGAGAAATGTTATGTTTAAAGAGGTGGATAGGACCCTTATGTGAAGGTGGGATACCACTAATTGGTAGGTTTATTGTTAAACCATTGCGGGAGATACCCAAGCCAATGCATGGAATTAAAATTTCACATTGGCTGGTAAATTTGTGGGAGTGGTGACTCAGATCATGGAGCCATGAGTTAAGTGGTTAAGTATTAATTAGTACTACAAAAAGCTCTGAAAATAGGTTAAAAATGGTAAATTAAGGAAATTTTTGAAAATATAAACATTTAAAGAAGATAGAAATTAAAAGAAAAAAGAGGAAGAAAACAGATGTACAAAATAGAATAAGAGGATACTTATCTCTCTCTTCACTCCTCACCGATGAAGAGCGAGAGATCCCCGAAAAGTCTACTCCTTGTGATTTTTTCTTTTTGTGTGTGCACTGCACTCTCTATTCCCCCTATTCTTGATTACTATGTGTATATATGTGGGTGTGTGAGTTATCCACCAGGTTTTTGGATAAATTTAGTTGGTTGTTCAGGATTTTGGTCAAATAATTTTGTACAACAATTTAGTCTAGGCCAATATTCTGAGAATATATTTTCTCTTCATCAGGCAAGACTATTAAGTTAGTACTTAGAGCTAAGTCTTTTACAACTGTATATACATATATATTTATATAAACACACACATACTTTCCCAAACAATTGTTTCTCATTATTTTTATAGTTCACAAACATGATAATCTTATAACAATCCAAAGAAAGATAAATTGATACATAATGGAAATGTAAACACATTCAATTCTGTATATACCTCAGGTATATGAGTCAATCTACTATAACAAAAATAAGCATAACTGTTTGATAACATTAAATCATCATAACCCAATGAAATGATTAAATAATAATTAAAATTTCGTAATTATAACAAAAAATTTCATCATATTTTAAATATCAATAATGTCTTATACAAGTAAAAACATATAACACATTTTAAACCATTAATTTATAACATGTGACAAGCTATAACAGTGATTCATAAATATTATAAACAAACTATAAATCATAAAGATTATAAATAAATTGTCCTACTAAACCAAAAAAAAATATCAACTCTTATTTTTAATGAGAAGGTTTAAAGCAGAGTGGCCAGATTCATTAAGACCTTTGAGAGTAACTTTAGACTGATACCACATAAATAATTCATCATCCATAATTTTTATTGCGCTTTCTTCTTGATTACTATTATCATCCAAAATTTCATTTGCACTTCTATGAGAGGCATTAATAAACTCTAAACAAGTACATGAATTTGATTTTGGTTGCTTAAGATTAATTTTTATATGTTTCCCAATCTTTGAAAACCTGAAATTTTCCTTAGGTAAGAACCATTCAGTAGTAGGCTTCTTACTATAAGGAAATTTTAGAAAAATAAAAACATTAGTTGGGCTAATCTTTTCATTAAAGTAATCATGGATAGTTTCAGAAGTCACCATAAGCTTACATAGAGAATGTAAATTTCTTCCTGCTGGATGTTCTTTTTCACACTTAAGAAAAGAAATGCATGGAATTATGATTCTTATAACTTTTTTAGGGGAAAGGATTGTTGCACCAAACACAATAACAAGCTCCCTAATTTCATTTGATGCTTTTAATTCATCTTCAACACACGCAAATATTCTTTCACATGAACTATAAAGTAATTCAATAGTCTTATAAATCTTCTGAGCTTTCATTTTATTTAAAGAGTTACAGGAACCAAATCCAGATTCACCAGTCACTGAATCAACATGAACTTTTAATTTTTTCAATATACCATGCATGATTTCATAATTCATTGGTATTTGCTCTGAATTATATAAAATATACTTAATGAGATGAGTTACTAACTTAGAACAGGATTGAGGAGTAAGAGCTTCACATAAATCAACAGAAACTTCCAACATCTTGATTACAGATCCAAAACTACAAGTAAACACAGACAAAAAAAAGTTAGGCGGTATTACAGTGAGCTACTACATCCATACAGTATTTTTCATTTTCAATACATGTGGTGAAAATTCGATTAGAACAAGTCACTACAATAACACTTCATATATTAAAGCAATTTGAAAACAAAAGAAACGGACATTTTTGAGCCATGAATTATCGATATTTCATTACCTTATAAAGTTAATAAGTCTGTTACGTAGAAGGTAAAGTGTGACGTAACATCATATAAAACATATGACAACTTATACAATTAGTTCGTATCGTTCCTCATAATGTAACGCGTTGTAAGGATTTATATCGTGCTTGTATTAAGTCAAATAAAGCCTTAATTCTAAAGATTAATCTATTACAATTACTTATGAGGTTGTAGCTCAAAATTACTCATGATACAAAACTAATACGATGAACAGTTAAAGATTTTCTAACAAAAATAATATCAGTTACAATTATTAATAAAAGCCCTTCACAATTCATTAGGAAATGACTAAATGTAAGGAAAACCCAAAGATGATTTATTTCCAAAATGGACTCAAATTATGTCACATGAAAAGTTAGTCGTTTTCGTTTTATTCCAACATTAAAAATAAACTATTGCTATACATCATGAATATGAGTATTGCTATTCAAAATAGTTATGAAACAGAGCAAAGCAAACCGAAGTATATAAGAAAAATTATATTGAGTAATCTGAAAAGTCAGTCAAGCAGGCGCTGTTTGAGCAAAATATATTTCCCATTTGTTAATAATAAATGACATAAATTAGAGCTAATGATAAATTTGATCGTTTTAACTGAAAATAATTATGATGAGGTAGGGAAAAAAAAAGTTTGCTCTGGATCTGAAAAATAGTCAAACTTGCTTGATCGGAAAATAAAGATAGACCCATACTATCTTAATATCTATTTTTTAAATCTAATTTCTTATAGTTTTCGTAAAAAAGATAAATAAAATAAATATTAAAATTTACATTCGTTTCATAAACGAAGATAGTAAAATATATATTTTCTCCGATCCTACCTTATTAGGTACCAAAATATTTATACCTAAATTTATTATTGACACCAAAATATTAATAAGTCATACCCGAGTAGGTTGTAAACCACAGTACTTACACAATATAATTATTAGAGAATTTGTTGAGGTTCGGTCAAGGTTAATCCAATAAATCAACTTTGTAAAATACAATAAAAAAATTTTTTTTTGTATCAAACTTGACCAAACCTCGACAAATTCTCTACTAATAAGTCTACGGTCAAAAACTCTCCATTGGAATTTACGTGATATATGTGCGAGCCTGTATTTTTTTTTTTTTTTTTTTTTTTTTTTGGCATATTAACCACTAGGATCATTTTATGCCTTATGTTAAAATTATCACAAGCAACAGAGGGGCGTGGGGAGCCCCCAAGAGGATGGCTCTTTCCGGCCAACAGACTGAAAGCGGGTCTCTCCTAACTTCCTTATTAAACTTGCGGCATCAGCTCTTGATAAGGGTCTGCTAGTGTGGGTGCCAACCAGACTCCAAGAGCTAGGAAAGGACATAAGTCCAGAGGCTGAAAAAGAAAGCCCGTCGCACGCCTCCAGGGGTCCTGAGCTAGTCTTAATAAGTTAATTCAATTTAGTCTCTGAGTATTAATTGAATGAAACCCAGTGAAAACACACATTATTGTGTTCAACCAATGAGTGTCTTATTCATTGCATATAGATAGAATGTGAACAATAGAGTTCTTAAGCATATCGTCCGACTTTTCCTAATAATGAACTCACACATTAATTTTCATTTAATAACGACATGCCAAATTTCATTAAGAAGGTAACTAATTTTATCTCATAAGCTGTAAATGAAATTTACGGTTCATGTAAACCCCCACTTCTAATAAATCAATTACGCTGTTCTATTTCTTAAATATCATGTGTGTGTGTTTCACACGACTGGGGGTCACAGTTTTCAATAAATCGTAATGAGATTTGTGCACACAGCTTATAAATGTAAAACTAAAGTTCGTCGAATTAGGGATTATCTAAATGTCAAGAAAACAACAGTGTCTCCTTTGTAACGCCCATAATAATAATAATCGCTATTTCTTTTTGCAATAGCAACTATTAAATAAATAATCATGATGATATTAGTAAATTTTTTTTTAAAGCACTTTTACTACTAAAGAGTAATGTAACGCTAATTATTTTGATGATAACCCCCCCCCCTCTACTGCACTTTTTCGGTAGCACTTATAAAAATAAAGTGAAGCAGTAGCCATTATTTGACATTCAGGTTATTTAATCTTTATTTTTTATTTAATTATGCATAATCTTTAATTATAGATTTTTTTCGAAAGTCTACAGAAATAATTTTATTTTATTTTATTTTATTCATATTATCATTTTGAAGAGTTTCTTAAATCAAAAAGTAAATCTTGAATTACTAAGTTCTTTAGAGCGGAGTTCAACAATTATTATTGAGCAAACCTTCTTCACTGATAAGGTGTTGTGTTCTGGTTGGGCTGCCAGTTTTTGATACCAGCCGGCTAGGGTTTGTTTTTCAAGGGTTTTGGGTTAAAAAGTGACTTGTTTAACTTATTTATATTCGTTGATTATGAATACCATATAAATACTCACTTTCTCTTCCAAATATTTACTATTATATCCTTTCAAGTGTATCTCTGTCAAGTTTTATGTACGCATTTGGTATTTTGTTTCACATTGATAATTTGTTATCAATTATTTTGTTAGTGTGTAGTGTTTCAAATAATGTCAAAGAATAAGTTAAATCTCACATTACCTCCGGGATCTATTGAAGCTGCCATACCTTTGACTCCTACTACAGAAGCATCAGAGTAAGTACTAGTTTGTTTTTCAGAGAGGAATTTCTTTTGAAATTAAATCTGGTCTTTAAATCATGCTAATTAAAATTCTTTATTTAGGCGAAGCACATTGACAGGCAAAACAAGTATTGAAGTTCTCCAAGAAAGACTTCAAGAATTAGGCATGGATGATACTCAAAGAAAAAGAATGGAATTTTTCTTATGCCAGAAAGAAAAAATTGGAGAATTAAGTGATGATGACTTTGAGAAGCTTGGGGAGCTTGGTTCTGGAAATGGAGGAGTTGTTATGAAAGTCAAACATAAGTCTAGTGGCCTTATAATGGCAAGAAAAGTAAGTTAATTTTAAAAGTTATTTTTAAAATAAATTAATCAGATTATAGAAAATGTATGTAATATATGTTAAGCTTTAATTTTAAATAAGTTGATGCAATTTTCTTTTAGTTGATTCATCTGGAAGTGAAGCCTGCCATCAAAAAGCAGATTATGCAGGAACTAAAAGTTCTTCATAATTGTAATTTTGCCCACATCGTTGGTTTTTATGGAGCATTTTACAGGTAAATAAAATGGGAAATGGGGAGAAAGGATGATGCCTGTAACCTACACCTAGTTGATCACATCACTATGATGCAGTTATGTAGAAGATAAGTAAATCTGTTGTCTCTCTCTCTCTCTCTCTCTCTCTCTCTCTCTCTCTCTTTACAATTATTAAT
>KZ806938.1:526855-537875 GCA_000696205.2 Oncopeltus fasciatus
TATATATATATATATATAACAATTTTTTGAGACTGGGATGACATATCACTTGGTATGCTAAAACAAATGGTACAAACACTAAAATCATAGAAAGCTATTTAATAATTATAACTTGGTGTGATGTTACAAAATAGGTATATGTTTTGGCATCCTCATTTCTTTCAATTATCCATTTATGAGATTATAATCTTGTAAAAATAGAAATAAATGTTAAATATAGATTTATTTTATACTATAGTATTCAAATATTTTGCATTGACATATTTTTATTATATATTATTCTGAAATATTTTGGCTAAGGTGTGTAGCTTATTATACTGGATTTGTGTGGATCATCTAATTGCTTTGTTTAATAACTACTTATGCAAAAGTTAGTCTGAGCAGGCTACCTTCTTTAATGAATGCCTTGTTAAGCTGCTTGTAGCTTACCATTGTTTAGCGAGCTGCTTATAACTATACATCCATCACTTAACATATTAGTCATTACATCTCTAATTTCCCTCCATTTTCTGCATTCTCTTACTTTTTATTCTTTTCTTGCTCTCTTGGCATTATAAATAAATAAAATATTGGATATATTCTAGTTGGAACATATATCCACATCCTTTATGTTAGGTATGCTTATATTATTATATTTAGTAGATCTTATAATTCTTTTGATTAAGAGATATTGTTTCAGTGTTGATTGTTAGTTCCCAATTTCTTTTCAAGTGTATTGCTTATAATTTTAACTAAAGTTTTTGTTTTAAAAAAAATTTTACTTTTATAATGATGAATAAATTAAATATAATTTCACATTTAGTTTCTTATTTTAATTAACGCAAAAAAAATGTATTGAAATAATAAATAATATATTCATTACAATGAATTGTAAGTCATTGAAGGGCTTTAGACATGTATAAATATTTGAGTGCATCAGTGTTAACTACTAATTGCTAATATGAAGTAATGAGGAAAACCAATTCTTCCCTTTATGATTTGTTGTGTGAAGAATTGGTTTTCCTTATTACTTCCTCATAGTTTTCACAACAGAACATATTGAATTACTTATTGTTTACTTACGAGAAAATTATTCTGCTTGGACTGAATACCTTTTATTTATGATTTAATAACTTCAAAACACGTTAAATGGAAGTTTAACATAATTTTATTTATGCCTAATGACCTTCTGAAAACTTCATGGTTTGCCTTTCATTTCTGAGTTCAATTCAATTATTCTGAATGATTGAATTTAATGACGAAATGAATATATTTATCAGATTTTAAATCTTTAATTCAATTTTTAATAAACTCTACTGGGAAGTTCTCTAGTCCCCCCCCCCCCCCCCTCTACTGCACTTTTTCGGTAGCACTTATAAAAATAAAGTGAAGCAGTAGCCATTATTTGACATTCAGGTTATTTAATCTTTATTTTTTATTTAATTATGCATAATCTTTAATTATAGATTTTTTTCGAAAGTCTACAGAAATAATTTTATTTTATTTTATTTTATTCATATTATCATTTTGAAGAGTTTCTTAAATCAAAAAGTAAATCTTGAATTACTAAGTTCTTTAGAGCGGAGTTCNTTCTTAAAATACTTCAAGAAAATTTAATTTCATTTAAGAATTGATCACATTGCTGAGTTTTAAATTTCCCCAAAATTGTGTTTCTCCATATTTCAATAGTATGTTTGAGAAAAAATGATCTTGATATGCATTTACTAATTCTTTTTAAGGTATGTTTAAGATAAATTTTTAACATGTAGCACTCTTGATTCATATTTTTATACCGATTTTATACAATTATTCCAACTTAGGTTTTCATTTATCATTAATCTTGAATTTAAAATTGTAAATTTGTAAATTTATAAATTGTAAATTTATTGATGTCTTATATTTATATATAAAATTTTATGATTGTGCATAACATTTCTTCAAAGAAGGGAACTATAATAGTAGATGCATCACCTATTAATTTCTACTTGAAAGATCAGTTATTTAATTCAGTTCAATTACACGTACATTCATTTACTTTTATGCAAGAATGTTCGTGGTTAAAATTATTTATTTTTGTATAAACATTATGTGTTTAGCTTATTTTATCAACTGTTTGATTTGTGTATGTGTGCATTTGAATGAATAGCATGATAGGCATGAGGAGATATGCTGCTTAGTGGTACTTCTTGAGGCATTCTTATGTGTTTGAATTAAACACATCTCTCATCCAGATCCTCTTCAGTCTCCATGGAGTTGTCCTGGTTTACAAAAAAAAATAGAATGGGTTTAAGATGTGCATATGTGATGTTAGTGCCGTGTAATTTAGCATTAGATTTTATACAAAATTTACTGTGGTAATTTGCAAGTTTGAATGAAGTGTAAGATGCTGGCATATTAAGAAGTATGTGGATCAAACACTAGTGCTTAAAATTGAAATTTATAATATAACCTTCTATGAAGGATAACTTTCATGTTTTGTACCTTGTCATTTTGAAGTATTGGTTTTATTAATTAATACTGTTTGGCTTATGGGGCAGCTCAATGTAAATGTAAAATGTTGTGATTTAAGTTAGTGAATCTCTACTTTTCTAAGTTTAAAACAATTTTCAGTTTTATTTAATAAATAGTGTAGTTGCATGGAGCAAGTTGAAAATATCAGTTGCTAATATGTAAGAATAGCTCCAGGTTGCAATCAGATAACCACAAAGTTGCTTCCCAAGGAATATCATGGAGAAGGGCATTACATTCCTTATTATATTATAGTTTGCATGCTAAAAAATTTTTAGAACAGTAGAAATACTTTTGCATAACAATATTCCAAATGCCAAACACACCAACACTCCATAGCATAGCATCGTACCAGTATCAGGGATCAGATAGGAGGGCATATTGAGATTGGAAGAAGAAAAATTAATATACTCCTAATTCTTCTTTGTACCAGGGAAAAGTTTCAATTATAATAAATGGTTCTATCAAATTGAAAATTCCTTACTTTGCTCAAAATGCTTTTATTACACAACTGTTTAAAGATAATATCCCCAAGTACTTGATGTACTTTGAGATTAGGTAAGGCTCACTTTACATGCACACACTTAGATTACATCTTCAGTATATTTTGTAAATATTAAATATGAAAAGCCTCCAAAAAATAAAATATATCTTAAAAATAAGAGGGCCTACCCCTATATTCTCAAAATATTTATTTGAGAGTGAACTTTAGATTGTTTGGCAAGCCTTCATATTTGATTTTTACTGCGTAGTTATTCAAGGAGTCTCAATAAACCTAGAAAACTTGGTTGATACTGAACCTTCTATCCTATAGCCCATAAATAAACCCTATAGTTATATTTATTTTCTATTTATATTTGTCTAATAAGCATAAGCAAATACAGGCTATTTTAATTTCCATTTCTTTTCCATTAGAATCTTAAAATGTTTATACTCCCTAAGATGATTTTATATCCAATGACAGTTCCTCGAACTCAGAGAAAGTTTATGAAGGGTTATTACACCACTTATCTGATATTCATTCAATGTAAAAAAAATTTGAAAGCATTCTTCTTAATTTTATATTTGGGTCCATTGGAATAAGGATCCATACAGGAAATCAGCTAATAAAGATTCCCGGCTATATTACTCAAGAAATAATAATTATTTTAATTTAAAAAAAAGTGATCCATAGCAGATTTTTTAAAATAACTTTCAATTTTAATGCTTTTGGCATACCTGAAAGTCAGATAAAAACTCTTTAATAAAAATGTCTCTATTTAGCGTTTTTTCTTCTGGATTGGACCGTGTCAAGTTGTTGTTATTTGCCGAGCTTTCGCACATCACATGATGATTAGTGACATGGACTTGACACGGTCCAACCCGGAAGAAGAAACGGTAAATACATCTGACGACCGTCAAAGTCTACGTGAACAAAAATGTCTCTGTTATAAAAACCAAAAATATAACCAGAAAATCAATATTATTTCTTTTACAAGAATAAATCTTGACAAATAAGCTTTTTACTTAAATAAAATGAATTACATTTTAAAAAACAGGTAAATTTTATTTAAGGCAAGGTCCAAGCTTTTAACTTAATTTTCAGCCCTGAAAGAGCGATTTAGTGTCATAATGAAAATCTGTTACTCTGGGACCTAAAAAAGTTGAGTGTGTAATGTTCTGATTTAAAAAAAATCCTCAACCAGGGTGAATGAATTGAAATTTTGAATGGTGAGATAAATATAGGAATATTGTATCCTATAGTAAAACCTGCACAGAATATAAATAAGGCTGGATAAGAGAAGCTGAATTGCTATACTAACAATTGACCTTGCAATAATTAGAATATTTCCTTTGAAGCAAAATAAAATCTAAATGAACACAAATCCCTACTATAGAGATTTACATATAAAATATAATTTCAATATAGTATTATTTTAAAATTTTAGTTAGCTTAATTTTACTGTCATAAAGATGGGTTTTACTTTAAAAGGCATGTCTGGATTGATATTTATATTTGCATGTGTAATTAAGTCTTTAAATATATATATATATANNNATATATATATATATATATATTACCTAATGTAATGTTAAAATTTTATTTTAACTATCACAATTATACATAAATATGTAAATAAGTATAATTGTTTATGGATATTTTTAATAATTGAGCATCAAACTGTTTCCATACATTTAAAAAATATTTTTTGGCTTATTTTTGTAAGTTTGTTCTTGATATTTCTTTTCTATCCGCATTCCACAGTCAGCTTTTTGCTGATTTCAACTTATTTTATATTTTTTAAATGTGAATCTTAGCTGATATTGAAATAATAATATGCATTCATAATTGTATGAAACTCAGTTTATTATGTATTTCTTTTTTAGTGATGGTGAAATAAGTATTTGCATGGAATACATGGATGGTGGATCATTAGATTTAATTTTGAAGAAGGCTGGACGAATACCTGAGTCAATTTTAGGCACAATCACATCAGCAGTGAGTTTTTTCTTTCAATAATTTTTATCAGTATTTGAGTGTTCAAAGTACTTCAATTTTTTTAATTGTAACATTTTAAAAGGAGAGTTTTTTTGACTGTAGGTATTATTATAGATGGTTTTAGTTGGGGTTCGGTCAAGGTAGATCCAAAAAAAATACAAATTATAATTACAAAAATCCATCTTCAGGGCTATCATGAAGAGGAGAGAGGACGTCCTGTCCCTAAATTCACATTTCCATGACTGAAGATGGCTTACAATGTAAGCCGAAACGTTGGCAGATAATCTTTTAAAAAATTCACATTTTTAAATTTGTATTTATTTATTTTTTTTTTTTTTTGGATCTACCTTGACCGAACCCCAACTAAAATCATCTAATAATTATAACTCATGATATTCGAGACGGCCAACTAACCATCAACCATATAATAATTATAACATTTTAATTTTATCTACTCTGTAATTGTATATGAATGAGACTTATTTTTTGAGAAGAATAGAATAAAAATGAATTAATTTGTTTTTTATTGAAATTGAGGAGGAAAGATGGCTTATATGAATATTTTTTTGAAAAATCTTTATTATTATTAGTAATATGACATAATAATGTAATGTGGAACATAATAAGGTGGAAATTTGTTTTTCTGTTGTTTAAATTCTTATTATTATTTTTTAATTCATATAACAAGATATTTAACTGTGTAGGTTAAATGAATTCCCCACTCTTTTCTCTCTGAAAAACTAAAGCAACGTTTAGCTAACTTGTTCTTACCTTTTACTTTCATTGCTATATTGTGCTCTTATATCAAATCAACCAATTGCTCTTATTTGTCCTTTTTTAACAAAGCAAGGAAAATATGATCAGATGATTTTAGTTGGGGTTCGGTCAAGGTAGATTCAAATAAGCTTTATTAAGCTTTCTTTTTCCACCAACAACAAAGTAAAATCTATTTACACCATCCTCTAAGACCCCATCCTCCTTCCTAACAGAACTAATGTCGTCTACAAAATTCCCTGTTCCCCACCTAATTGCCATGGTTCTTACATTGGACAAACAAAAAATCCTATTTCCCGTAGAATCAAAACAATAAAAATGACATAAAGAATAAACTAATAAAAACTGCCCTCAATAAACATATTTTTCATGAAGAATACACATTCGACATTCTTTCCACTGAACCCTATGAACACAAATGCCTTTTATCTGAAACCGTTCACATTAACTCACAACACTATCCAGTTAACAAAAGATCAGACATAGAACAAATTTCCTCAACATATTCAAACATTTTCAAAATTCTAAAAACCATTAGCCCTCCTTCTCAATAAACCTGTCAAACATTTTTCCCAGTTCCAAAGTTACCTATTCCCAATAATACCCTTCCTTTTTTCCTTTGTCCTTTTTATTGCCCCTCTTTTGAAACAGGACACCCTTCCTTTGTACCTTCCGCCTCTTACCTTCCCCCCCTCCCCCATCTTTCCACAGCCCATGGTGTTTTTCTAAAAAAAAAAATTATATTTCTTCTCAGTCATGGAAATGTGAACTAAGGGACAGGACGACCTCTCTCGTCTTCATGATAGGCAGGTGTGGTAAATTACTGTTTTAATTTTATTCAATTATTTTTTAATAAGTTGTTTGCATGTTTATCTTACATAGCTTTTTCTACATTCATACTTTTGATATCACATTACATTATGGTAATTCTATATTATAATATTGTCAATTATTATTGTATTCTAATGACATTGTATTTCTACAGCCCTGAAGATGGCTTACAATGTAAGCCGAAATGTTGACAGATAATCTTTAAAAAAATACACTTTTGTTAAATTTGTATTTTTTTTTTTTTTTTTTGGGGGGGGGGGGATCTACCTTGACCGAACTCCAACTAAAATCATCTAATAATAATATCTACGGACAAAAAACTCTCCATTTGAACAAGGAAAATCTGTTTTTGTCTATATGCCCTTGTATGACAAACATTTGTTTCCTTAGAAGTTAATTTAGATTTGGAGTGTCCATTTTAAATCCATAGTAACTTATATTAGTTACAATTACAACTTTTTTACAAATTAAAATTTTTTAAAAATTCCTTTAGAAATTTTATATTTGTTTCAAAATGTTTCATATCATTCTCAGATATACAAATCCATTGCTTTTCCGAATTTATATTTGCAGATGTGTTGCATTGTGATTATTATTTGTAGTTATATATTTTGCTTATTTTCATGAATTGACAATTCAATTAATTGATACTGCATTAGTTTTTGTCCATGATATATAATTTCATGGCATGATAATATGTTTGATAGAGAGCTACTCATTAAGCCATTGCAGTATGTAACATAAAAATAATTGTGAATTTTTAATTTTACAGGTCTTAAAGGGACTAAATTATCTTCGAGATAAACATGCAATCATGCATAGAGATGTAAAACCAAGTAATATTTTAGTTAATAGTGGTGGAGAAATCAAAATTTGTGATTTTGGAGTTTCTGGGCAGCTTATTGATTCAATGGCTAATTCATTTGTTGGCACAAGGTCTTACATGTCTGTGAGTAAACTGGTATTTTCTGAAAAAATTTAACACTTTTTTTTTTTCATAATTGTACTTTTTATTATTTTATAATCACATGTGTAATAGTTAAATTATTGTTTATTCAAGTATTGATTTCATGTTTTACAGTTGGAGTTTTACCAGTACCAAAAGACAGCTAAATTACTAAAATTTGTTATAAATGATAGCAGAAATAACCGCTATAAGAATATTTAAATTCCACATGTTTAGCTTTCCTTTTCTATTTAGTAATAATATTTATAGATTACTTATAGGGCAGTTAAAAAGAAGGTTGATTAATTTTGAGTGTGTAGGTTGACTAAAAGCTTTGTGAGGGTGTGCTTGTGTATGTGATTGCACTCATATGTGTGTGTGTGTGTAATGTTGTTGTTTTTTTCTTGCTCAGCTTGCTATTTGCCTTTCTCTATGTATACAATGACATGTTTACCAGAAAAAATAAGCTGTTATATTTTTCAGTGTGTAAAACCCCTTTGGCAAGATTCAAATATTCACCTAAATCATTCATACAAAAAGCCCTCAGAAATTTATGCAACATTAAAGATTAATTCAGAGAGAAGGGAACAAGTTTGTACTTACATAGATCTGTCCTTGCCTGCTGGTCATTTTCCTTCTTACTGTTAGTGAAAGGTTGAAGACATTATACTGGCCTAAAGATGAATACAGAACAAATTAATTTTACAACTTTATTCTGAGAGCAGGGAGGAAATATCTGAGCTGAAATTTTTCACTCTGTACATTGATATTCAAACGGTAGTACGAGTTTTAAAGAAGAAGTTTTGTGCTTTAGAATGCTCCTAGACCAGGTCTTCATCCGTGCCTGAAGAAAGTATTAATGCTGTTCTAAATTGCTTGAGGCAGACAGAGGAGTGACCTACTGCCAGATAGAGGGCTCCTTTTACATTAATTACTCTAGTTGTCTGTAACTTTCTGCGGTATTATCTTCAAGTTAGAAAGCTTTGGACTATTTGGGTGCTTCATAGCTTGACTGGAGCTCAAAAATGGAAAAGAGTCCCCAGTGCAAGCATGGTGAAATGTGAATATAGTAACAAATTATAAAACTATAGGTTTAATACTTTCATGTCTTAAGACTCAGTGCTAAGTATGGCTGTTTGAATATGAGGGGCCCCCTACCTATGACTTCAATAATCCAGAGCTGTTATTAAAAGAATGGTGGCAGTGTTTTTTCTAGTGTAGGTGCATTGTAGAGCAAGTGATTTTAAAAACACAAAAACTGTCACATGCAAGTGGTACAACTAGGAATCTCTTTTCAGTAGTGTATGCACTACAAAAACACTGGCCAAGCTCCAAAATAGATTAGCGGTTCCTTCACTATGAATATACTCCAGCTTCACTTTCTAAATGTTTATTGAGAATATTTGGTCTGCACTGGAATATATGTTAGAGCACTCTCCCTACACTGCAGACCCACGAGCTTCCTTCTGATCCACACTTTTCCCCAAGATAAAAACTAGCAGAAATATTTCCCATACAATGGGATCTTTTGAGGGCTTGGAATGCAACTGTGTCCAGATTTCCGAAGAAACATGGTGGGGTTACTTTGAAGACTGGTTTATATAGGAAGTAGAAATGTATTTTGTGCAATAGAAATTTTTTGGGAAAATTGTATAAAATAAAGATCTCAAACTTTCTGGGTTTGTATAAATTATAAAGAGTAGGGTACCTAGAATAGATGCACATAGAACCCTCTCGATATTGTTTGTAAGTTTGACCTACTTTTAATTACCATTTATTTCCACAAATTTTTTTCTCTATTACCAAGTAAGATTTATCTATTTCTGTCCCTTACAAAAATAAGTTTTTTTAGTTTTTATAATATTTTTTTATCTACTTGGTCTAAAGCCTTACTAAAATTATTTAATTATTTAATAATCCTTATCTCCATTCTAATAAGTGGTTTGATTCTAATTTGTTTTAGTTCTGAGAAAAATATACACTGCCAGACAAAATTAAAGGATCACTTACAAACATTTATATTATTATTACATAAGAGATAAAAATAGAAATTCCATTGCCCCAGACTGGACTTTGTGTTGTATCTTATCCAGTTAATCCTGTACCTATTTATATTCCCACCTTTTTATGGAGAAAAGGGTCTGTTAATCCACTTCTTTTCTTTCTTCCTATCAGTAAATGGTTAGTTGTTAGCAAAGATTCATCTTATTGAAGATTTTCTAACATTTAAGAGACTTTAGTTTTTACTTGTGAGTTTAGTAAGAACGTTGTGATGGCCAACAGAAGAGCATTGACCGAAGAGGAATCAATTCGTGCTGTTGCTTTGAGTGAAGAAGGGTTTTCTCAAAGGCATATTGTGCAATGGCTCCAGCGGTCACAATCAGTAGTGTCCAGGATGCTTAATAGGCACTGTCGAACTGGAGGCCATACAAGAAGAGTCGGACAAGGCCGTCCGAGGTCAACTTCCCACCGTGACGAGAGATTTTTGCAACTGCATGCTCTTCGGGATCGCTGATCAACTAGTAACAGTCTGCGTAGTCTCCTCCAGAGGTTCAGGAATGTGCAAATTTCAAAGCGAACCGTAAGAAGACGACTCAACGATCATGGATTGACCTCCCATCCTTCAGCTACTGGACCTCTTCTTTCCAGGGAACACCGGGTTGATCGCTTGAGGTTTGCTCGGGAGCACCTAAACTGGACTCAGGAAGATTGAAGCCTCGTATTATTCAGCGATGAGTCAAGATTCTGTCTCCGATCTCCAGATAGACGGGAAAAGGTATGGCGAAGGCAGAGAGAGAGGTATGCTCCATGAACTTTTTCTCCAAGGGTTGCGTTTGGTGGTGGGTCAGTGATGGTGTGGGGGGGCATAAATTTAAACTCCCGTACAGAGATGGTTCTTGAGAACCGTGGCTCCATAACTGCTGACAGGTACATTAGGGAGGTACTTGAGCCACATGTAATACCTTTCGCCAGAAATATCGCAGGTAACTTTATTTTTATGCACAATAATGCCCGACTTCACATTGCTCGATCAGTGCAAAATTTCCTCAGACAAGAAGAAATTGACGTTATGGTTTGGCCACCCAGAAGTCCAGATATGAACCCAATAGAGCATGTATGGGACATGCTTGGAAGACATATCCGTGCCCGAGACCCACAAAATTTGGCAGATTTAAGGGAAATGTTAGTGGAAGAGTGGAACAACATCCCAGAACAACATGTAAGAGCAACATGTAATGTAACACACAATCGGACACAATATTTAGACCGCTATTATTACTAAAACGAACACACAAACGCAAACGAACAGACGACGCACAAACCAACGACAACGCAAAAAGACAGAAGACAGCATAATCCATAGGCAAACAAACACATTTACAAAAAACTTTCGAAACACTTAGGACACCTCAACAAAGGGGATTACAACTAATCCCTACCTCAACTTATACCTGGAATAATGGACGATGACCCTCAACTCGCACATGCAACATACCTGACCA
>KZ806938.1:538097-555293 GCA_000696205.2 Oncopeltus fasciatus
CCTGGTCGCTGGAATGGGCAGGAGAATGGAAGCAATTATCAGAGCTAGAGGTGGGAATACCAATTATTGATCGTTTTCCTCGAATTCTTCCTTTTTATTCAGTTTTGTTATTTCATTTCATTTCAAAGATTTACTTTTTCATTTTGAGACTGTAGGACATTTTTATTTTTTTATTTGTTTTCCTATTAAAAATTTCTAGAAAATAATTTTTTATTTTTTATTACCCTTATAATAAAGTGTGATTCCAAAGAAAAAAGAATATTTTCAAAAATACCCTATACAGTTCAGTAATTTCAAAATATTGAAGTGATCCTTTAATTTGGTCTGGCAGTGTATAAAAAAAAAAACTAACTCATACAAGAAATGCAAGGGAGCCATCATTATTTGAAAAATTAACTCAGTTTAATTTCTTTTCTTCCCCTCATGATGCCTTTAAGAGTCGGAGAGCTGCCATGTTTTACTTCCTTCATCAGAAAATGTTCTGATTCAAACACCCTTGGGATCTTAGCATGTGTATATTATGGCTCTTATTTTGCTTCAAAGAACATTTTTTGGAACTAGGGTATTCCATAATTCTTATCTTAAAACAGATTCAAAAACTGCTTTTAAATGAAGAAAGGATAGGAATATATTTTCATTTCTGTCACATCTCATTCTCTCTATTTAAATAAAGGAAATTACTTTATGGAAAAGTTTATGGGGGAAGAAGGAATTTTCAGTGATGATGGCATTGGTAATGAAAAATTTAATGTGTTGTTAACCGGTTTTGTTTCTATTGTCTCCTGTATGAGACCCTAAAACACCATTAGCATTCCTCTGGTTCCTGTCATTTTTTGCATTGAACTTGCTCATAACTATCCCTGTTTGTAGTCCTTTAATTAGTAACTCTCCAGATTGACAAAAAAAAACATTTTTATATAATACCTGCATTTTCAATTTGGGCAAATGTATAGATTGTAGTTTAGTACAAACTTTTCCTATCGAAAGTTGGATATTGTCAGTGATTATTCGGTTCAAGACAGATTGCCATTCTTGAACTTAGCGGAAAGCTCTGTAGTCATAGTGCTTCTTCTTTTGGTCTCAATATGCCTCTTATATGTATATTGCAAATTTTTAACTACATATTATTTATTCAACTTATTTATTTGAAATGTGTGTTTATCATTTATAGATTAAAACCATGTCACCCCTCCTGAAGCTCTGCCATTTCTTAATCTACTAACCAGCAATCGCATTTACTTCTGAAATAGTCTTACTTGACTAATTTTAAACCTAGATTAGGTGACCACCAATAAAATAACAATAAAAGCATTTGTCTGCATTAATAGTAATGGTTCTACTTTGTTCCAATGGCTCCCAATCCATTTACAAGCTAAGTAAATTTAATGTCCTGTGAACTTCACAGCTCTCTAGGGCTTGGGAATAAAGATATAAAATATATTTTATTGTTGACTAATCAATTGTTTTGGTGTGAGTTAATATACATCATGTATGTGAAGTTTATATACATCAAATAAGTACAGTTTTACTCCTATTAGGTCAATAGCTCTCTCCAGTTTTGTAAAAGATAAAGGTCTCTTTAAGAAAAATTAAAACAATACTAGTGTGAAAAGTGTAAAGAAACTTCCTGTACTTGAGAATAACTATATACTCTTGCTTTATTTGAAATGATTGAAATATTTATTTATTTTAGAAATTACATACTGCACAGCGTGCATCTTGCAATGTGCTCTCATAGTTTACAATAAATAATAATAATAATGTACAACATACACCATATAGTAATAAAATAATAATAATAATGATTAAAAAAAAGAAAAAAAAAATAATTAATCCAATATTAAATTCTTAAATAACGATTATAAAAGAAACACTGATAATCTTTGCCCATCAACGAATCTCATCAATCATTAGTAAACCTTCTGAAGAAAACATCTTTCTAGAGAAGAATCTTTCATATTTACAACTGTATCTCTTTATCGAGATATAAAGCAAGATCGAAAAGACTGGTCGAGAAGTTTCAAACTGCTGAGACGAGCATCAGGCTGACAGAATGTGAAAGGAGCTAGCTCTCTTGAAAATCGTAAAAGACGGACGAAAAGAAGATTCAAAGTGCTGAGACGAGTATCAGACTGACAACGAAAGGAGCTCTGCAAGGTGAAAAACACTGACCCAGAAGTTTCAATGTGCCGAGACGGGAGAAGTTTCAAAGTGCTAAAACGAGTATCAGGCCAACAGAATGTGAAAAGAGCTCTCTTTTAGATCGAAAAAGACGGACGAGAAGAAGATTCAAAGTGCTGAGACGAGTATCAGACTGACAACGAAAGAAGCTCTCTCTGCAAGGTGAAAGAAAAACACTGATCCAGAAGTTTCAATGTGCCGAGACCGGAGAAGTTTCAAAGTGCTAAAACGAGTATCAGGCCAACAGAATGTGAAAAGAGCTCTCTTTTAGATCGAAAAAGACGGACGAGAAGAAGATTCAAAGTGCTGAGACGAGTATCAGACTGACAACGAAAGAAGCTCTCTCTGCAAGGTGAAAGAAAAACACTGATCCAGAAGTTTCAATGTGCCGAGACCGGAGAAGTTTCAAAGTGCTAAAACGAGTATCAGGCCAACAGAATGTGAAAAGAGCTCTCTTTTAGATCGAAAAAGACGGACGAGAAGAAGATTCAAAGTGCTGAGACGAGTATCAGACTGACAACGAAAGAAGCTCTCTCTGCAAGGTGAAAGAAAAACACTGATCCAGAAGTTTCAATGTGCCGAGACCGGAGAAGTTTCAAAGTGCTAAAACGAGTATCAGGCCAACAGAATGTGAAAAGAGCTCTCTTTTAGATCGAAAAAGACGGACGAGAAGAAGATTCAAAGTGCTGAGACGAGTATCAGACTGACAACGAAAGAAGCTCTCTCTGCAAGGTGAAAGAAAAACACTGATCCAGAAGTTTCAATGTGCCGAGACCGGAGAAGTTTCAAAGTGCTAAAACGAGTATCAGGCCAACAGAATGTGAAAAGAGCTCTCTTTTAGATCGAAAAAGACGGACGAGAAGAAGATTCAAAGTGCTGAGACGAGTATCAGACTGACAACGAAAGAAGCTCTCTCTGCAAGGTGAAAGAAAAACACTGATCCAGAAGTTTCAATGTGCCGAGACCGGAGAAGTTTCAAAGTGCTAAAACGAGTATCAGGCCAACAGAATGTGAAAAGAGCTCTCTTTTAGATCGAAAAAGACGGACGAGAAGAAGATTCAAAGTGCTGAGACGAGTATCAGACTGACAACGAAAGAAGCTCTCTCTGCAAGGTGAAAGAAAAACACTGATCCAGAAGTTTCAATGTGCCGAGACCGGAGAAGTTTCAAAGTGCTAAAACGAGTATCAGGCCAACAGAATGTGAAAAGAGCTCTCTTTTAGATCGAAAAAGACGGACGAGAAGAAGATTCAAAGTGCTGAGACGAGTATCAGACTGACAACGAAAGAAGCTCTCTCTGCAAGGTGAAAGAAAAACACTGATCCAGAAGTTTCAATGTGCCGAGACCGGAGAAGTTTCAAAGTGCTAAAACGAGTATCAGGCCAACAGAATGTGAAAAGAGCTCTCTTTTAGATCGAAAAAGACGGACGAGAAGAAGATTCAAAGTGCTGAGACGAGTATCAGACTGACAACGAAAGAAGCTCTCTCTGCAAGGTGAAAGAAAAACACTGATCCAGAAGTTTCAATGTGCCGAGACCGGAGAAGTTTCAAAGTGCTAAAACGAGTATCAGGCCAACAGAATGTGAAAAGAGCTCTCTTTTAGATCGAAAAAGACGGACGAGAAGAAGATTCAAAGTGCTGAGACGAGTATCAGACTGACAACGAAAGAAGCTCTCTCTGCAAGGTGAAAGAAAAACACTGATCCAGAAGTTTCAATGTGCCGAGACCGGAGAAGTTTCAAAGTGCTAAAACGAGTATCAGGCCAACAGAATGTGAAAAGAGCTCTCTTTTAGATCGAAAAAGACGGACGAGAAGAAGATTCAAAGTGCTGAGACGAGTATCAGACTGACAACGAAAGAAGCTCTCTCTGCAAGGTGAAAGAAAAACACTGATCCAGAAGTTTCAATGTGCCGAGACCGGAGAAGTTTCAAAGTGCTAAAACGAGTATCAGGCCAACAGAATGTGAAAAGAGCTCTCTTTTAGATCGAAAAAGACGGACGAGAAGAAGATTCAAAGTGCTGAGACGAGTATCAGACTGACAACGAAAGAAGCTCTCTCTGCAAGGTGAAAGAAAAACACTGATCCAGAAGTTTCAATGTGCCGAGACCGGAGAAGTTTCAAAGTGCTAAAACGAGTATCAGGCCAACAGAATGTGAAAAGAGCTCTCTTTTAGATCGAAAAAGACGGACGAGAAGAAGATTCAAAGTGCTGAGACGAGTATCAGACTGACAACGAAAGAAGCTCTCTCTGCAAGGTGAAAGAAAAACACTGATCCAGAAGTTTCAATGTGCCGAGACCGGAGAAGTTTCAAAGTGCTAAAACGAGTATCAGGCCAACAGAATGTGAAAAGAGCTCTCTTTTAGATCGAAAAAGACGGACGAGAAGAAGATTCAAAGTGCTGAGACGAGTATCAGACTGACAACGAAAGAAGCTCTCTCTGCAAGGTGAAAGAAAAACACTGATCCAGAAGTTTCAATGTGCCGAGACCGGAGAAGTTTCAAAGTGCTAAAACGAGTATCAGGCCAACAGAATGTGAAAAGAGCTCTCTTTTAGATCGAAAAAGACGGACGAGAAGAAGATTCAAAGTGCTGAGACGAGTATCAGACTGACAACGAAAGAAGCTCTCTCTGCAAGGTGAAAGAAAAACACTGATCCAGAAGTTTCAATGTGCCGAGACCGGAGAAGTTTCAAAGTGCTAAAACGAGTATCAGGCCAACAGAATGTGAAAAGAGCTCTCTTTTAGATCGAAAAAGACGGACGAGAAGAAGATTCAAAGTGCTGAGACGAGTATCAGACTGACAACGAAAGAAGCTCTCTCTGCAAGGTGAAAGAAAAACACTGATCCAGAAGTTTCAATGTGCCGAGACCGGAGAAGTTTCAAAGTGCTAAAACGAGTATCAGGCCAACAGAATGTGAAAAGAGCTCTCTTTTAGATCGAAAAAGACGGACGAGAAGAAGATTCAAAGTGCTGAGACGAGTATCAGACTGACAACGAAAGAAGCTCTCTCTGCAAGGTGAAAGAAAAACACTGATCCAGAAGTTTCAATGTGCCGAGACCGGAGAAGTTTCAAAGTGCTAAAACGAGTATCAGGCCAACAGAATGTGAAAAGAGCTCTCTTTTAGATCGAAAAAGACGGACGAGAAGAAGATTCAAAGTGCTGAGACGAGTATCAGACTGACAACGAAAGAAGCTCTCTCTGCAAGGTGAAAGAAAAACACTGATCCAGAAGTTTCAATGTGCCGAGACCGGAGAAGTTTCAAAGTGCTAAAACGAGTATCAGGCCAACAGAATGTGAAAAGAGCTCTCTTTTAGATCGAAAAAGACGGACGAGAAGAAGATTCAAAGTGCTGAGACGAGTATCAGACTGACAACGAAAGAAGCTCTCTCTGCAAGGTGAAAGAAAAACACTGATCCAGAAGTTTCAATGTGCCGAGACCGGAGAAGTTTCAAAGTGCTAAAACGAGTATCAGGCCAACAGAATGTGAAAAGAGCTCTCTTTTAGATCGAAAAAGACGGACGAGAAGAAGATTCAAAGTGCTGAGACGAGTATCAGACTGACAACGAAAGAAGCTCTCTCTGCAAGGTGAAAGAAAAACACTGATCCAGAAGTTTCAATGTGCCGAGACCGGAGAAGTTTCAAAGTGCTAAAACGAGTATCAGGCCAACAGAATGTGAAAAGAGCTCTCTTTTAGATCGAAAAAGACGGACGAGAAGAAGATTCAAAGTGCTGAGACGAGTATCAGACTGACAACGAAAGAAGCTCTCTCTGCAAGGTGAAAGAAAAACACTGATCCAGAAGTTTCAATGTGCCGAGACCGGAGAAGTTTCAAAGTGCTAAAACGAGTATCAGGCCAACAGAATGTGAAAAGAGCTCTCTTTTAGATCGAAAAAGACGGACGAGAAGAAGATTCAAAGTGCTGAGACGAGTATCAGACTGACAACGAAAGAAGCTCTCTCTGCAAGGTGAAAGAAAAACACTGATCCAGAAGTTTCAATGTGCCGAGACCGGAGAAGTTTCAAAGTGCTAAAACGAGTATCAGGCCAACAGAATGTGAAAAGAGCTCTCTTTTAGATCGAAAAAGACGGACGAGAAGAAGATTCAAAGTGCTGAGACGAGTATCAGACTGACAACGAAAGAAGCTCTCTCTGCAAGGTGAAAGAAAAACACTGATCCAGAAGTTTCAATGTGCCGAGACCGGAGAAGTTTCAAAGTGCTAAAACGAGTATCAGGCCAACAGAATGTGAAAAGAGCTCTCTTTTAGATCGAAAAAGACGGACGAGAAGAAGATTCAAAGTGCTGAGACGAGTATCAGACTGACAACGAAAGAAGCTCTCTCTGCAAGGTGAAAGAAAAACACTGATCCAGAAGTTTCAATGTGCCGAGACCGGAGAAGTTTCAAAGTGCTAAAACGAGTATCAGGCCAACAGAATGTGAAAAGAGCTCTCTTTTAGATCGAAAAAGACGGACGAGAAGAAGATTCAAAGTGCTGAGACGAGTATCAGACTGACAACGAAAGAAGCTCTCTCTGCAAGGTGAAAGAAAAACACTGATCCNTTCAGTTGTTTTCTGCAGTTTACAATGTGAACAACCACCCTGGGGAGATTTCTCCACTCAACGCCATTGCCCTGATGATGGCTTACTAGCTAAGCCGAAACGTTGGCATAAATAAAAATATTACTCCAAATTTTGGTTTTTATTTTTTTTTTCTTCCTGGCCGAAACCCCGACCATTCTCACATGATATTCGAGACGGCCAACTAACCATCAACCATATATCTAGTTTTAGTAACATTTATTTTTTATAGGCATTAATCAACTTTTTAGTGACATTAATTTGCTTCTTTTCATCAATATATTCCATAATTTATGATATTTGATAATGTATAGCAATTCATAATAATAATAATAAGTAATCATTTTTAGCCTGAACGTCTCCAGGGTACTCATTACTCAGTACAGAGTGATATTTGGTCTCTTGGCTTGTCACTTGTTGAAATGGCCATAGGAATGTATCCCATTCCTCCTCCTGATGCAAAGACTCTTGCAGCTATCTTTGGTAACACCAAAGAAGATGAAGATTCTTCTCAAGTTTCTCCTATTCATGGTCAGTTAATTGTATTTCATTTTATAATTTTATACTTTAAAAAATCAAATTAACATGAATGAATTATATAAATTCATCTGATATAGACTTAATGCCTGAATCCTCAAATTATATCGCATTGCATTGGTTTTTTTTTTTTTTTTTTTTTTTTTTTTTTTTTTTTTTTTTTTTTTTTTTTTTTTTTTTATAGAGGGACATAAACCTATATTTCAATTAAATAATTAAAATCTGAGTAAATATAAAGCTTCAAGAAAAAGAAGAGTGGGGTTAATGGAAGAAAATAGTGGTAGAATCTGAGCCTTGCTTAGCAAGTACATTTAGCAAATTGTAATCTGTGGATTAAAACAGTTATGTCTATCCCAGTCTCAAGAAAACCATGCATGAAATAAATTAACCCTTTGCTGGGCGCTAGGCCGGTCGAATGTTGGATGGCAGTCAGGTGTTTTCATTATTATCAGGAAGTCGAAATTTCCATTGACTTTTTCTATTATTTTAATTTCCAAGTTTTTCTATCTGCTATTCGTCCCTTACAATAGAAGGTGAAAGTAAATCTCAGTCATTCAATGTAAAGCTAGCACCTAATAGTGTAATACAATTTTCAACAAAATGTAAGTTGAATTGCAGTTATTTCTCTCAAGTCCTCATTTATTATTAAAGCTGTTGATAAAATACAAATTTTTACAAGTATTTATAATCTTGTAGTTTGTATGGAAAATAGCTATCCTTCATATACCTACCAGGTATGCAAGTTTAAAATGTCGTTTTAATCCAATAGAATGCGCTCTTAGCCTATTGAAGGATTTGCTTATCTCTAAACGCTATTTTGTTTGTTAGTCATTTGTTTACAAAAGTCAGTTGTTTTTAAGTCGTTTACGTGGAGGTATCATACCTTTCTTTGGTGTTAAAAATGTCTAATTTTAAGCCAAATAAAGAGCATTTGCGGCATGTCATGATTTTCTTATTTAATCAAAAGAAAAAGGCATCTGAATGTCATCGAATTTTTGTTGAGACTTATGGCGATCTTGCTCCGTCAAGACATGTGAACGTTGGTTTCAACGTTTCAAACGTGGTGATTTTGATGTTACTGATCAAAAACGAAAAAATCGACCAAAAAAGTTTGAGGACTTCGAATTGCAATCTTTATTAGACGAAGACAATACCCAAACCCAACAAATGATGGCAGAACAGTTGAATGTCACTAGGCAAGCCATTTCCGATCGCCTGAGAGCTATGGGAAAGATTCAAAAGGTTGGAAAATGGGTTCCACATGAATTGGACGAACGACAGATGGAAAAACGAAAAACTGTGTGCGAAATGCTGCTTTTACGCCACAAAAGAAAGGGTTTTTTGCATCGAGTTGTAACTGGCGATGAAAAATGGATTTATTTTCAGAATCCCAAACGAAAAAAATCATGGGTAACGCCAGGACAACCATCCACATCGAGTGCAAGACCGGATCGTTTTGGGAAGAAGACAATGCTGTGTGTGTGGTGGGATCAGAAGGGAGTAGTCTACTACGAGCTTCTCAAGCCCGGCGAAACAGTCGATACCGAGCGCTACCGACAACAAATGATCAATTTGAGTCACGCATTGATCGAAAAACGCCCAGAATGGGCTCACAGGCACGCCAAAGTCATTATTCAGCATGATAACGCTCCTGCACATTCAGCCAGATTGACTAAGGAAACGATTTCTTCGCTTGGTTGGGAACTCCTACCCCACCCGCCGTATTCACCTGACCTGGCGCCTTCTGATTATCACCTCTTCTCATCGATGGGACACTCATTGGCGGAGCAACACTTCAACAATTTCGAAAACGTACGAAAATGGCTTGATGAATGGATTTCAAATAAAGATGAAGCATTCTTTTGGAATGGTATCCATATATAGCCCGAGAGATGGACAAAATGTGTAGAAAGCGAGGGCCAGTACTTTGAATAAAATATATTATACTTTTTTTTAAATTACTGTGTATATATTTTAAGAAATAAACGACATTTTAAACATATTTATAAAATGTTCTTCAGAGTACAGCAAATAAGGAATTATTTATTTTATTATTTCATTAATATCTGATGGCACAGGGCCACTTCCTGACACTCAAATCATGATGATAATTGTGTTAGAGTAATCCCACATTTCATTATTTATTTGAATCATACAGGGAACTAGAAAAAATAAATTGTCAGGAAGTGGCCCTTTTCCAAACAAGAGTCTAATAAATAGCTAGCAATTTTAGCTCTGCCGAGTACAAGACAATATATTCGTCACACTTGGTGATCAGAACCGGAGTGAAGTGAAGTGCTGGGAACTAGAAATTATTCTCACTCCCTTGGTGGTGCAGTTGGTTAGCGCACCCGCCTGGATAGTGGGGGACCCAGGTTCAATCCCTGGCTGAGTTAGAGTTTTTTTTTTCTAGTTTCCTGTACGATTCAAATAAATAATGAAATGTGGGATTACTTTATCACAATTATAATCATGATTTGAATGTCAGGAAGTGGCCCTTAGTGATTCATGAGGAAATTCATCGAGTTGATTTAGGGTGACAGAGTGGGTTCCAGTGATTGTGAAAGTGGTGATTTTTGCAATTATGAACATTTTTTCATTGGAAAGGATAACAAAATGGAAAAGAATCTCCCTGCTCCAAACCTTAAACCCCCCCCCCCCCCAAAAAAAAAAAAATTAATGAAAATTCTACCAGAGCCAAAAAAAAAAAACTCAAGAATTTTACCGATATTGCAGGTGCAGTTTCAAAATTTATAAATATTAAAATGGTTGATGAAATTGCCCATTGTACAAATTTACATATATTAGTTATCGGAAAGAAATATGCCTGGGAGAGAAAGTGCAAAACCACATCTAGAGAGGAAATCTTACCTCTTTTGGGGATTTCATACTTGATTGGGGTTAAAAAACAACACCATACAGATATACTGGAAATATGGATGGGACCGGTTTAGAAATTGCAAGAGCAGTGATTAGCTACAAAATATTTAAAGGAATATTAGGAAAGCCTTGCTTCGATGCATGTAATTTGATGATCTGTCAACAAGAGTTGAGAGTTGAAAAACAGGCAAATTGGCTCCAATTCGTTCAATATTTGACAAATTTGCACATAATTCCAAGAACTATGAAATGAGCAAGTTTTTGACTATTCGTGAAGCATATTAAAGCCAGGTCGGAGATAAGAAACCTCCCCATAGATGTGAAAGATATTCTACATGCTCGCTATCCACAAATAGCTGTTGAAGGGACTGCTAAATCCTCAGATATAGTGCCCAAGGAAAAGCGACTTAGAGGTACTTTTCAAAAATGCAACACAAGAAAATCGAATATTGCAAAACACGTGAAAAGTGCTCAGTGTTTGTATGTGGGAAATTTTCCAAAATAATATATGAGGATTGCTTATTGGCCATGGAAGATGTTAGTGAAGGCAGTTCATGAGAATGAATAATAATTATGTAATTATAGTGAATATATTTCGTAAGAATAAATAATGATTATATAAATAGTAAATATGTTTTATTTGCTCATATTTTTTAATACATAGTATATAGTATATAATTTGAAAATGAAACATTTTATTAGTAATAGCAATGACAATTATTTAGTTTGTTGATTAATTTTTTATTTAGTTTCGGCTCTATTGTATTTTTTTTAATTGGGTGTGATGAAAATGTTCTCATATACACAATAATGAGAAAAATATCATAGCCCTATAAGTTAGGCGTGCAACTTATTTCAATCTTAAATATATAATCCTTGACAGTAGATGTCAATGGTCTATATTTTGAGTATTAATTGTACTTTATATCTATTATATAGTATATATATTTGGTTGAAAAACAGTAATTATTTTTTTAATACATTCTTTTATTAATATAGTAAATAAGAACAGGTGGGAGAAAGATTGTAGTGATAACATAAAAAGAAATAATTAAAATGTGTGAAATTTTTGGGGAGACTTCTTGCCCTTTGCCTGTGAGGAGTGAAGTATATCCCAGTCTCTCTTCACTCCTTACTTTCGAAGGGTTAGAAGTCTCCCCAAAAACTTTATTCATTGTAATTTTTTGTTCTTTTTGTGTTCACTAATTGGTCATTGATATATATATATAAACACACACATATGTACAGAGAAAGAGAGAGATTATATTTATAATTTATTAACCATTTATTTTTCATTTAACAAAAATTTTTGAACCAATGCTTGTATTTTAAGAATAGTTGGAATTTCGAACTTCATTGGTGGTAGAAATAATAATAACCCTTTAGATTATAGTTGGAATAGTTTGTTTCCTGAAAATAATTCTAGATAGTCAGTTTCTCTTGGAATTGTAACAGTTGTTTAATTTCCCAATAGTATATTTAAATGTTTTATCAATCCTGTCTTGTAAATTTCAGAAATTTTCCTTTATTCTATGTTTATTATATTAAATATGTCAACATTTCTTATTGAGTATGGATATTTACTTGCCTCAGCCTGTGATCTTTATTTTTGTAACATATTACTTTCCTATTATCTGAAGTGCTTGCTGCTACTTTAAACACATTCACTCCTTACTTTCGAAGGGTTAGAAGTCTCCCCAAAAACTTTATTCATTGTAATTTTTTGTTCTTTTTGTGTTCACTAATTGGTCATTGATATATATATATAAACACACACATATGTACAGAGAAAGAGAGAGATTATATTTATAATTTATTAACCATTTATAATACCATTTATAATTTATTAACCATTTATAATAAGGGCTGGAAAGCCCTTTCCGATACATACAATAGTGATCACTTTCCCATCACAGTCACACTTCCCCATAGTTCCCCCTTATATTCAAGACCTTCCCGATGGAAGACAAATGAAGCTAATTGGAAGCTTTACCAACAGCTAGCAGAATTATCATCCATTGACATAAGAAATGATGTTAATCTTGTCTTCAATCAGATAAAAAATACAATAACAGCAGCGGCAGAACAGACAATTCCAAAGACAAAGCCGGTGCCTAGGAAAGCCCCCGTTCCTTGGTGGAATGATGAGTGCCAAAAAGCCAGGAAGAATAGATTAAAAATTCTTAGAAAATTACGAAGACACCCAAATACTAATCTAATACAGGCTTATAACCGAGCTAAAGTCCATGCCAGGTATACTTATAATAAAAGTAAACGTGATTCATGGAGGGAATATGTTTCCCAAATGTCTCACGACACACCAGTTAAAGCTGTATGGGAAAAATTGAGAAAGATATCGGGAAAAGGATATACACCTCCAATCACGTCTATAAATATTGATGATAGGATTATAACTAATCATTATGATATAGCAAACCACTTTGGAAATCATTATAGCAATATTTCCGCTACATCTAATTACCCTGAAGCTTTTCAAGCAATCAAAATGAATAAGGAGTCGATCTATTTGCCTCTACCTGACAACCCTTCTCACTCGCTCAACATCCCTTTTTCTACCCAAGAATTCAACCATGCATTAAGAAGCAGAAAAGACACTGCTCCCGGTTTAGATTCCATATGCATAGCTATGATTAAAAATTTATCACTATCTAATCAGAATATAATAAAGAATTTTTTTAATCACATATATTCTTCACGAACTTTCCCGGAAGACTGGCAAAGAGCTATTGTTGTGCCAATCCATAAAAAAGGCAAGGCATTAAATGAATTGTCTGGCTATCGACCCATCTCATTAACATCATCGGTCTGTAAATTAATGGAAAAAATGGTGGCTAACAGGCTGATGTGGTATATTGAAAAAAATAATCTATTAAACCACAATCAAAGCGGGTTCCGTAAAGGACGTAGCACTACGGATAATTTAGTGCAACTAGAATCTGCAGTTATAAAAGCCTTTGAAAAAAGGCATAAGCTCCTTGCTGTATTTTTAGACTTGAAGCATGCCTTTGATAGCACATGGCGCAGGCATATAGTAGAAGCTCTAATAAAAATGGGAATAAATGGCAACATGCTTTATTTTCTAAACAATTTTTTGAAGAATCGACGATTTTTTGTGAGATGTGGCAATCAACTCTCTGATGAATTTAGACAGGAGAATGGAGTCCCTCAAGGTAGTGTACTGAGTGCTCTCCTATTCTGCATAGCCTTAAATGACCTCTTCAACTTAAATAAAACCCCATTTCACATTGTCCTATATGCGGATGATATTCTGATCTACACCGCAGGCAAAGAAGTCACAGAAATGATTTACAACACAAATAACTTTTTAAAAACCATTAATGAATGGCTCCAAAATCATGGATTTCAGATTTCAGTTCCCAAGTCAACCTATATTATCTTCGCTAAAAGACGTCAGACAATATTAGAAAATATCCACATAAATAACCATACCATAAAATATTCTGATGCAGTATGCTATTTAGGACTTACCTTTGATAGAAGGCTATCCTGGGTAAACCATATAAAAAATATCAAAACAAAATGCATTCAGTCTATAAATATTTTAAAAAGCTTGTGCAATACAACATGGGGAGCGGACAGAACCACCTTGCTGCTCTTTTATCGGTCTTTAATAAGATCTTTAATTGATTATGGCTGCGTAGCATATACCTCTGCCAGTGGCAAAACCCTTCTAATGCTCAACTCAGTGCAACATAGTGCCCTAAGAATAGCCACAGGTGCATTCAGATCAAGCCCCATAGATAGCCTTAAAATTGAAGCTGGAGAAATGCCACTTGAGCTCAGGAGAATATTATTGACACTTAGATATTACATCAAAGTATCTGCCAAGCCATACCATCCATTAAGCTCAAACTCCTTCCCTCAATCACGTCACACACACACTCAGCAAAGATCCTCATTCTTCGATAGAGTCAGTCATATGCTTCATGAACTCAACCTTGAACTCCCCACTCCACTGCTTTCCCAAGATTCAATGATAGAACCCTGGATGCTTGTCAGCCCCCAAATCAACTTAACTCTCACCAAATATTTGAAACAAGAAACTCCCCCTATAGTATTCTTAAGAGAGTTCAATAATATTCTACAATGCATGCAATCCTCTTCTGTTGTATACACGGATGGCTCCAAAATACTTGATCAAACTGGCGCAGCAATTGTAAGCAGCACAGGAGTATACCGATTTTCACTCCATAAAATGGCCAGTATATACACCGCAGAACTTACAGCAATAGATAAAGCACTGAACATAATATTACCGCAACAACACAACCTACTAATCTGTACTGACTCCTTATCGTCCATTCTCAGCTTCAAAAACTTATTCACCCAACACCCTATCGTAAACAATATTATGTATAGCATTAAAAATTTACACCGAGAAGGGATTAAAGTTTCATTTCTATGGACACCTAGCCATTGTGGGATAAGTGGAAATGAAAAGGCAGATGTTGAAGCTAAAGCAGCTACGCGGAGCGGCAACATCTGCAATTCCATAACACCACAGGATATTATGTCATTTATAAAAAGAACAATTTTACATAAGTGGGAAGAAAAATGGGCCGATGTCACTGGAAACAAACTTCGTGATATCAAAGAAACTGTGAACCAATGGAGCTCCTCAATCAGGAACCATAGACGCGAAGAGGTCATCTTGACACGACTAAGAATTGGACATACCCGACTGACCCATTGTCACTTAATGGAAAAGAAACCTCCTCCAGTTTGCGTGGATTGCCAGATTCCTCTTTCGGTGAAACACATATTAACAGAATGCATGAAGTACGATAATAAAAGACAACAATATGCTCTTCCTTCGAGCTTAAAAAATATTTTAGGGAACAATCCAGACACGATAGACCGGCTAATCAAATTCCTCAAAGATACTAATTTATATAACCTTATTTAATTTTTATTCTCTCTACTAAATTGCCAATAGTTTGCATTCAGTGAATAATTAACGGTCGATGTGGCCTGCGGGGGTGGGGGGCGGACGGCGGCCTGTCTTTGGGTCGTGGTGGGCCGCGGCGCCGAGTCTGGCCTCCTACTTACAATATATTGTCGGCCTGGAGGGTTTGAATGGCCTGGTCCCACCATGCACACCCTCGCTCACAGGTCGGACACTTCACTAGGGACTTCCCAGGCAAGACTAAACAAGGAGTCAATTATATGGGGTCGGCTCGGTGCTGTGGTTTGCCTCGTGCCGGGACATGGCCTCCTGTTCGTGCCCCCTCCGTCGCGGGCGGCTATCGACTGTCCACCTCCACATCTCGCGGCAAACGTCATAAACAATCTTCATTCCTTCATCATCCATTGCTACACATAAAAGGCATTAATGACCCTACTAGTGGTTGAGATGCCATAAAAAAAAAAAAAAAAAAAAAAAAAAACACATTCACTGTTTTAGCTTCTTCACTATTACAACCTCAATTTTCTTTAACCAAGGATTTCATTTGATTTTACTTCTTAAATAATCAACTGTTCTATCCATTTAAGTCATTACTTCAATGAGATCACTAATATGACTATAAGATTCTGGCAATTATTTCAGTATGTCAATTTAGTTTTCATGCTCACTCACACTTACATCAGCATTTTTTAATTCATTAGTCATCTTCCCAAAATCATAAAAGAAAATGCATACAATGTAAGACAGTAGATTCACTAAGATACATGTTGTCATATTTCTTAATAATTTCATAGGCTGACTCTTTTTCACTAACATCTTACTTACAATTGTTTGTTAGCAATGGCGCTGTAAATTTAGTTTGTTACCTTAATTACTCTATTATTATTTAGTATATTCTGTCATTTCTCACTCTTATCATTAGCATTTTTTTTTCTTTCCCCTACCGTTTGGCACATTTTATACTGTAAGAACTTTAAAATGTGAATTTTCCAATTTTTGTAATTTAGTCCATCAAAAATTGGTATGACAACTTCGTGTTTAACAAATGCCATATCTCCAGAAAAAAACTGTTCATCAATTAACTCAATAAAAGAACATGCTTAAAACAGTTTGTCTGTTTAATAAAAATCACTAACTGCTACCATAATACTATTTAAACCCATAATTATGTTATATATTTATGTGTAAAATAAATTTAAGCATACTATTCCGCTATAAATAATACTGATAAAGAAACAGAGTAACTGAATGAGAAAACTGTCTTTTATCACTTTACATAAAACATAACATGTCACCGACAGTCATTGATGAGGCATTTAAATGACAAAGAAACAAGAATGTAGTTCATATTACCAACTATTTTAAATCTCTTTGATGGTGGTATTAACTGCATCTGTAACCTTATTTATTTTTTAAATGGAATATTTAACTCTTAACATCATTCTTGTATAAATTGTATTTACTTTGCCAATCTATTATAATGAATTGTATAATTGTAAAGATTGGCTAAAATAATTACTAGAGCTTTTTTTTAATAGGAAATGGAAGTGGGCCTAGGCCTATGGCCATTTTTGAACTGCTGGACTACATTGTGAATGAACCTCCTCCAAAACTTCCATCAGGCATATTTTCTAATGAGTTCAAGGACTTTGTTGACCGATGCTTGAAGAAAAATCCTGCTGAAAGAGCAGACTTAAAGACCCTTATGGTATACTTTAATATTACTTTTTAAAGTATGTAAATAAAATATATTGCTATTACTTTTATATTCCTTTAGTATAAGGAATGTAAGTATGGGAATATGAGCAAAATGGCCATTCAAGAAAACTACTGGAAATTGCCCAGAAATATTTAAAACTAGTTTTAACTTAATGTCTCTTAAAAGGTTGTGGACAGTCTGTTACTTTTTGAAACAGCTGTAACATCCTTGCTATACACATTATATTTATGTTCAAATAGAGAGTTTTTGACCGTAGAGACTAATTCAGAAAATTTTTGTTGGGGTTCAGTCAAGGTTGTTTGAGGTTCAACCTTTACCGAACCCCAACTAATTCTCTACTAAATAATATTATAATAAT
>KZ806938.1:557682-568234 GCA_000696205.2 Oncopeltus fasciatus
TTTATTTCATTGATATTTAAAATTAATTATATATGTTGTAGAAATTGTTAAAATTGTTATTTTATATTTTAAATGTATCCACTTTCCAACTTACTTATATATGTTGAAAAGTAATATTAATATTGAACAATTACTTTCTTGTTTCTTACCTGCTTGCGTGTAGATTAACCTATTTTAAGTGCATCCAGTCAAATACACATATTTATCTTATGGAGAGAAAAGTTCTCTGTATTGATGATAAATAGAGAGTGGGAGTACAGTATGTAATCTTTTTATTCTTTATGGGCATTTTAATTGATGTTTATGAGCTAAAATGCATATAAATAAGAATTAGCTTGTAGAGTAATATTTCATTATTTAAAATTCAGTGTTGTTATTTATTCAAATACTATTGTATTTTCTATGCTTTAATTGTGGAATTATAAATTATTAGATGAGTGTTTCCATTTTACAAGCATTTAGAATATTAATATATAATAAGATATAATTGCAATAGCCAAAAAAAATGAAGAGGAAGGTAATGATATATATATTCTAACAGTTAAAAACTGTTTAAAAAAGTACTTAATGAAAAAAAATTNATATTGTCTTTAATAAGTCTGGGGTATATTTCTGGTGAGAACAATTCATGTTACAGAAATACTTATCAGTTGTGTCATGATTACTGCTTTTACTATGCTATTCAGTTCTATATTCTTTTATGTCAAATATTAAAATGGGTGTTTTATAATAATGTATGTAATTTAGTGCATTTCATTTAATTTTTAAAACTATACATTGAGGCTTAGAATAATGTGGCCTAAGTCCATAATTTGTACTTAAATTAACTTCAGATTTAAATTACTGCTTTTGATTAATAACTGGTGATATTTTATTGCTAATACTTTAATGTGTTAGTTCACATCTACTTGAGCAACTTTAGTTATTGCTTATAAAGCTTGGGATTTTACATGTAATTTTATTACATTTCATTTTATCTCTTATCTCCTTTGCCCCTTCAGTAACTGAAAATAAAGAATTTATCCCTTTCCTTCTTTTTTTCCATACCAAAACAGCATTCTCAAAAGGAATGATTCATTATATGGTTAAGGCTTGTGTTACTTCTGGGCAAAAAGCTTTCCAAAAATATAAACTTTGTGTTAAGAAGACTCCAAGAGATGAAAATCTATTGTCTCCTCAAAGAGAGTTTATAATCACCTCATTATTGGTGTCATTAGATTTTATTTATTTTTAAGTGCAAGAAATTGGACTTTTGTTTAATGGATTTAAAAATGCATGCACACATAAGTTAGATGAAATTTATTGTGGAATTAAATTTCAAAATTATGTTTAGTAATTTGGCAATCTTGTGCTTATTTTCTGAGAGGGGGGGGCTTTCCATTATCTGTTATATTCCATTATATTAGACAAGTAACATAATAAAAGCTAAACTATTTAGGAATATTCATTGCTTACAGTGACAGATTTTTAAAATTTATAAATATTTTATTTGACTCATAATAAAATTATGTAATTTATTCTTGCCTAAATTGAAAATTGACTGTCAATTCTACAATAGTTCTAAATATTGTACATTTTATTGGTATTCTGCAAAGAAGAAAATTTGAGAAAATTAATTTTTAATAAATCTAAATTTATCTGTCAGGCAATTAATTACTGTTTCATTATCTGTTCAAGTCTTCTTTATATGAATTAAAGATGAATATTCCAATCCTTGATTTTCTTGCATTTAATTGTTAATACTTGAAATGTATTATTTTTTTCAGAATCATGAATGGATTCGCAAAGCAGAGAGTATGCAGGTGGACATTGCTGGGTGGGTTTGCAAAACAATGGGCCTCACTCCAACTACTCCTACTCGTACCGTGCCACCCACTTAATTATTGCCATTACCTTCCTTTAATGTATATCTCCAGCTGACAGGGCTCGGGAACTACCTCGCCTGAAATCCTGTGCTATTTATCCACCTGCCAGCCCCCTATGATTCTCCATACTGTCATTTTGATTCTAAAAATCACAATGGTTCAGAACTTATAATTGAATAAAGATTGTGTTACATTTGAAAAGAAGGAATGAACTTAACAAGTGAAAGTTCTGGAATTATTCCTAATTAAATTAGCACTATATGTTGTTATATAAGTGTATTAGAATGAATTTTTATATAGCAGAAGCTCCTTCCTCTATATTTTAAACCTGTAATTATATTTCTAACGTATATTTGTTTATGTAGTATTTGAGTATTTATTTATTTTCCTATGGTTGTATATTTAAATATTGTTACAATGTATCTTATGTGTGTCTATATATATATATATTTATAGATAAATGAAGAAATTAATAAACAGTGATTTGTTGAAACTNTAAGTTATTTGTTCAACCATATCTGTTCATGTAGGCTTCCATTGGTTCCAGAAATATTTATTGATTCTTCTTTCGAGCTTGACCGTGTTGAGCCCAGAAGAAAAATCGATGAAAATATTTATTTTAATTTAATGGATAATGAAAAATGCTTAATTCCACTGTAAATTGAATGTTTATTCATTGAGCATTTTGCTTTTATGCCATTCTCAGGAGCATTCTAAGAGAATAGAGGTGGAAGGACTTCTTGAGAAGCTTATATTTGCTCTTGTATTCTCTTGAATACATTGAAACCTGGAATGAAAAGCTTTGTGTATAGATGAAAAATTTGCTGAAAATATATAAAATTAAAGTAATGAAATAATTTATTTTGAATCTCCAACTCTTAAGAGAGTCAAGGATATATTTCATAAGGTCTCTGAAATAGTCCCTCCTCATATGATTTACAGTGGCACAATCTATCTGGATTATATTTCATTTAAAGTTAATCTACTATTCATTCAGCTAACCACATTTTTAACAAACTTTGTATATGATTGTTTATCCAAAACTATTTCTTTTTTATAATACCCCTCTGCATTGGTATATTATATTAGTTATTATTATATCATTTATGCTAGTACTAGGCAATTCCAATCTTAATAAACTATATCTCCATGTGTACTGGAATCATACGTATTTGAGTTCTATTATGCAGGACAACTTGCTAGATTACAGTTTATTACTTTAGTTCAACTAATGATATATGCCCAAGCCTTGATTAATCCTAAACAGTTGAAAAATGTTTTTTGCAATGTACTCAAATTACTTAATCAGTCATGAGTTATAGCAGATGGGAAAAAGTTTGAAAGTTTCCATGGATCCTGTGGTATTTGACAAACAATACTTAACTTTTTTTCCCTTTACAGCTGAATATTACTTCATGTGAATTTATATTAAGTAAGTTTGAAAACATCATTACCCAAATGTTTTAAATAAATTTGTTTTGGATGCTCATAGTTTTGATTTATTATTAAGAAATTCCTATACAATTTAGACTTAATTATGCTTTAAGGAAGAATTTAGGATTCTCTGACCTTTTACTATGTTAAATTCAATTTAAAATCAAATCAAAAACATTCTCTATCATACATAAAATGAATATTATTAATCTTAAAATAGTATTAATTCTGGTGAATATGGAATCTTAGTTAAAGTGTGTTAAACTAAAGATGAAAACAATTGTTTAAAACTTCAGATGTGTAAAATCATTTTAATCAATGATATCCAGTAGGTCCAGATGTATAATTTAATTTTTTTTTTTAGAGTATTTATTATTAGAACATCACAGTTTACTTAATAAACTTTCAAGTTCATTCTCTTCTTATGTATAAATCTTTCACTAATATTCAAGTGTCCTGTAGGCTTTTAAAAAGTTGTTTTTTAAATTAACTCATGTCAAAATAAAGAGAGCATGACATAATTTATGACTGAGTTTTCCTTTATCGTTAACAATTTATTTCCTTACTTGGTAAACTTTATTTTATTATTAGTCTTCTTGTATAGTGAACTGAATACTGTTTAACCATCAAGTTAAGACTGATGAGTATACTCCCCTCTCTATCTCCTATTTCCCAACAGGCCTTTCAATAGCTGAGGTAGACAGAATTAACCGAACATATTTTTTGATCTGAAATGTCAGCCTCCTCGTTAAATCTAGCTCCTTCTCGTACCCTACTTTCAGGTTGTCAGTCCTAATTTTATGGTTACACTTACGATAAATTTCCTTATTTAATAAGCTTTTATGTTTTATTTTCTAGATTGAAACAAATTATCCTTCATGTAAGAAATGTTTAGTACAGTATTGTTAAAAGAACTATATATTTAGAGACCATTGTTTATGTATTGTTATTGGGAAGTACCTGTTTTAGTTGGTCATACTGTTTATCATGTATTAATTTTTTTCTTAGTCATTGTTTAAGTATTAGTATATTGTAAATGATTTACCTTATAATTATATTTTTATTTTGAAATAAAAAACTTTCATCCTTTTTATGTCATTTTATAAAAACTTTAAAATCAGTTATAATCACTAATCAAAAGACCTAAAACTTTATTCGTATTTGTTCTAAGATTTTTTTTTTTTTTTATGATTAAAATCATATTAATTTTTCAGCATATTAGTGTATGCAATGATGGTTCTTTTGTGATATGTATTAAAACAAAATGATTCTTACAAATTACATTAATTTTTCTTCAACATGTATTTGTATTTATTCTTATTAGGATAGCTGATAAAGAATTTTTTTATATAGAAAAAAAAATATTTTGCCCAATGATAAAAATTTTCAGTAGCAAAAGCTCTTATAAAAATAACATGATCCCAGCTCTCACTTTGCATGTTCATTAACCTTCCATCATTTGCATACACTGAAGAAAATTTTGCCTATCATAAAACTAGAATTATACTTACCAATTTTTCTAAGAATATGAGCTGTAAGGCAGTAATTAGGACAATTCACTCGTACTTGAGGAACGACTGGCTACATTCCGCCTCTAGTTATTTATGGAAATAACAGTCATCCAGTCTTATATAGCAAGGGTACTTTCTAGAAAACCATTCCAGCACTGGCATGAATAACAGATTTTAAATTTTAATTATTTCAAGAGGAAAAACAAAAAAATGTTAGCAGAGAATTTGTTGGGGTTTGGTCGAGGTTTGCACTCTCCATTTGAAATAAATATAGTAATTTACAGAATTATTTGAAATATATGACATGAAATGTAAATTACCATGAATGTATCAGAGATAAACCCTTTAAAGGACTGTTTCAAAAACGAGATAGGACAGCTTCAGTACATGTATAACTCAAATAATTCAGGGTTCTACTTAAATACTGGAAAATTTCTTGTATTATTACTGTTATGGGAAGTATTCATTAGTAGACAGAGCATGAAGAAAATAAACCCATTACTGGGCTATCCGGGGCAGATCTCTGTATACTGTTAAGCTATTATTTTTTTCTTTACAGGCACTGCAGTAGTTATGGTTCTGGTTCTCCTAGTAAAGGAAACTTTTACTTACATAATTCAATTAATTCGTCTTTTGCAGTGATAAAATGATATCAGCATTTATACTGCCAATATTCACCACAGCTAAAATATAAACACCTGCTTATTTGGGATACAAAATATGACCCACACATTTTGTGGACTGCATGGACACCTCCTTTTGTAGAGCTATAATCATTCAACCACTGTCATGTCCTGAACTGGCTTACATAACTGTTATGCCAAAGGAGCGCATTTTACATACTAAAGATCATATTGCAATATTGAAATCTGTGATGAACTACCTAAACCCTGAAGACCGAAATCTTTGAAGGAGCTGAAACAAGTAGCTATAAATTGGAAAAAAAAGGGTCCATATGCGTTGGTTCCAAATTTCAAAAGGCTTTAAGCCCAAGTTGTAAATATGGCCCAAAAAAGGGAGTTAGTGACGAGGATAGTGATAACCAGAAAAGTCTTCAAAGAAAATTTCTGTTTTAAGGGTTGTATTTTTTGACATAGTCTAGGAAAATCCAAGGCAGGGCTAAAATTGACAGCATCGGAAGGTGATTAGCTCGGGCAAGAAGGAATGGTGTTTGGACTTGGTGTAAAATATTTACATGTACAAAAGGAAATTTAAAAACCCTGATTCTGGCATGATTATGTAGCTTAAGCTGATGAATAAGAGGAGTATAGTACCCATGCTGAGATGTATCCATCTCAGAGTAGTGAGATCCCCCTACATAGTAATTAGTGAGGTAGCTCTGAAGAAAGCTTTAAATTTTCTTAAATTATAGGTTATTTAAAATTTAAACAAAGAGTGGAAGATTAATTCAGAGAAATAGATAATTACCATTAATTTTTAATAATATAAATGAAGATCTTTAACACATGCAGAAGATAACTAAAGAGCAATAAGATATTACTTACTCTGAAGCAAATATAGTAGCAGAGTCAAATTATCTTTATGAAAACATATCATACTGCATTTACTTAATTAAAAAATTACCAAGAAATTATGATAAGAAAGTTATTAATACCAGAAATTAAGAGTTTCAATTAAATCTCTTAAGAGTTTTTATAATTACATAACGTAATGGTAATCTAATTGTTACCAATTTTACAGGCCAATTGTATATTGCCTGTTCAGGGATTAGCTCTCCTAGCAGTCGAGCTGTGAGTGGTGAACAAAAAATAATGTTTATCAGGTTTCATGCAAGTATGTGTTTTTTTCACAGTTCACTTTCAGAAGTCTAATGTTCCTGCCAGTGCCAATAAAATATGATTTTATCTCTTCAACCCAAAGAAAAATCATTGTCACTTATTTTATGAGCTATTTTTATCACAACAAAGCGAGGGTACATTAAGGTAGTATTTATAAGAGTATTTTATAAAGCTTTCTTAAAATAAAAGAGAATTATTAAACCGAGAGTTCTCGTACGTTCAAGAAAAAGTAAAACACAACTGCTTTCTGTTAAAATACGAAAAAATTCAAAACGGATTTATAAAATAACAGATGTTCCAATTAAAGTTTATTAACTTTTATGTTCGTTCCTGTATGCCCATAAAATGCTTAAAGTTTGATATTCGTTTATATAAAATAAAAATAACACTTCATGCACTGCTTATCTTGGACCATCTTATTCATATTTCAATAAATACCTATACCTATTATACTTAGATTTTATAAGTATTTAGTTCACACCAAGAGATCAGGCAGTTTAGATTGCAGGGAGCTAATTTTTTCCCATAATTTATTTTTTTTTGTATATGCTAATTTAATTTGAATTAAGACGGGACAAAATATTTTGTCAATAAAGGAAAAAAATTTAAGAATTGGCGTGCCTAAGCTTTCCTTTATTAGCTCATAGATTAAAAGACTGTGACAAGAGGGGGGGGGGACATAGTATAATATATCCATTTTAAACTCAATTATGCTCGTACATAGTTTTTTATTTAAGAATATTATAAATATAAAGTATTTTCTCACCTGAAAATTGTCAAAATTTATAAGTTTCATGAATACTATAATTTTCGTTCTTCAATTCATTCATTACAACATATTTTTATCAGTTTCGTTAAATAATTTAAAGAATTATTCCTAAAAAAAAATTAAAAATGGGTTGAGAAAATATTTCATAAGATATTAACCAATTACGTATAATGATGTAAATCTATAATTCTAATGTTGGAGGTCGGGTTAACCTGAGTTTTCAACTCTTACAATTACTGAGAACAAGTCATACGCTTAGTCAAAATGGCAGAAGGGCTCGATACGAAAAAGAAAATTAGTGTTACTGTGAAAACAACTAAAGATAAAAAGATAGTGGAAATAGAAGAGGATATATCTATGAAAGATGTATGTATCACTTCTGAATATAATAACGGGAACTCTTATCACTGATCCAAACTCGATATCATCAAATGCCGATTGTTCTAGAACTTGTATTTTTCATGTTTTCTGTTCCATTAATTATTTTAATTTATGCGTATATTCCTCAGAGTTATAAGTCACTTATTGAATTTATGGAGAATTGGTCTGAGCTGTCAAATCACTGCTTCTACCCTTTCCTTCTTTTAAGGATCATTTTGTTGATAATTTTTTCGATAATATTCATTGTTAAAAAAGTCCTTATAACTTCACTGGATATTCTTATGGCAATAAAATGATAAAACAATGGATTTACTTAGTTGACATTGAGTGATAGTAAGGAAAATTTTAAACTTAATATTTGTATGATAAATTTTGTGGGAATTAAACGGACTTTTAATTTTTTTTTTTAATGGAAAATCAAATGCAATTATGTTTTTTAAACTATTTTTCTTTTGCACCTTGATGTATAATGAAAGAATTTTAGTAACAAGTTTTGAAGTGCAAAGGGGAGAGGAGGCAATGATCAATTTTTAACTGAGAGGAAAGAAAATTTCCTTCAACTTTAAGAAAATTTTCAGAAACCTGGGGTTTAGCCTTCCTCAGAAGCTGACAACCAGCAAATGAGGAACTAGTGCCCAAAATATATTTCCTTAATGAGGAACAGAGACCCTGACTGTTACCTCTTTTCCTGCTGACTTGCTATATTGAACACTATCCACTCTAATTTTAGTATCTTATTTTAATTGTTTAATATCTGATCAACTTTTAGTCACTTTTATTAAATAGAACTTAATTCTCTTTTTAACCATCTCAGTTATCTATTATGATGCTATAAGTTGATTTAAATGTAATGTAGGAGTAGGTAATTCCCTTCCTATGAGGGTGAGGTCCTGTAGCTAACTAGTTCTTGTCACTGAATTCTTTGCATTAGGTCTACTCCTATGTAGTCAAAACTAACATACTATAATCATTTGGTTAATAATACCTGATAATATACACTTACCTTAATTTTTGGTTATAATTGCAGAGGGTCTTTCAGTTTTCAGAATTAGGGTCCCAAAAATAAAATTATTTATAGTTTGGTGAGATATTTATTTAAGCACTTTTTAAGAGTATAGTCTTTGGTCAAATAATGCATCATTTCATACATCTCTGAATTACTTAATTTTTCTTGGGACTAATAATCAAAAAATGTTTTTAAAGTTGCACAAAGTAGAATTATTAATCTCTTTAGTATCAGACAGAGCATGAAACCAATTACCGAGCAAGCAAGACATCACCAACTACTATCTAAATATATCATTTGTTCAAAACCAACCAAACTTCTGATTTTTTATAATAACTAAACCTGAATATTCCTTAAATGGTTATCTATTTTTATTTAACCTCCTTTTCAACCAGCTAAGATTCTTTAGGGAGTGTGATATGTTTACACAGTGTGGTTCCTCTTTAGGCACAAGAAGCAAAGCTAATATTTTATAAACCATCCTATCTGACATTGGGTTGTAGCTATTTTTTTTAAAGTTTAGTAAATTTTTTAATAATATATTCCCCTCACAAAATTTACATTTTACAATGTATGAAACAACTCCACTTCACCTTTTTTTTTAAACCATCGATCTGTTGCTAAGGGGTGAAAACTAGAGCTGTGGATGCTTGGGAAACTCCTTGCGCCATCTTCAGAAGCCTCTTCCTAATACCACAAAGGTCAACCTCCCCTCCCAACTCATTAATTACATATTCTCATCATAGTTGTTTAAATAGAGGTATTACTACTTTGTAGAGTAAGTGAGGGTTAGGTAAATATTGTATTTAGCCTAAGCAGTTAGAAACAATTAGGTTATTAATATTAACTGTTTATTGCCTACATTAGTTTAGATAATTAGGAAATTCCCTAACCTTCTGAGTAAGGCTGTTTATAATTGTGAGAGGTCTCCTAAATTGCAGTTATACATACTAATTCATTCAGGTTGTTGAAAATAACCTGTGGTTTCAAACTGTATCATGTATTATACCCTTAAGAGTTTTGTGGTGGCTACTTAAGTTCTTATCTTATGAAAATTGACATGTGACAGTCATTTATCAGAAATCAGTCACATAGTTCACCCTGTCTGTTGGTCCACCACTGAATGGTGGCATTTTTTTATCTCCTTCCTTATTAATACGTTTCCCAAGCTGCTGACTCCTGCCCCCACTATTTAAAGAAAAAAAAGTAGCTTGTTCGGATATTCTCAGCAATTTAACTCTTTTATATTTCAACAATTCATGCCAAACATGAACAAACATATGCTGAAACTTATGCATAAATTTATGATTATTTGTTTCTCGATCATCTATTATGAACAAATTTTAATGGGTGCTATACTAAAAATTAGATAAAAAAATAAAGAAATAAGTGAGTTTCCTTATTTATTTATTTGTATATCATCTTTAATTAATGTAATTATCAAATAGCATAATTTATGTGTTTTGAAAGTTTATTTGTAATTTGTATATATTAATTTAAACATTATAATAAGTTAAGAGTTGATATTTTAACATAATAAACATCATGTATTTACCATTTCATCTTCCGGGTTGGACCGAGTCAAATTGTTCTTATTTGCCGAGCTTTCGCACATCATGTGATGGCTTCTTCAGGGCTGAAAAGAGAATGAGAGTTGTAAAGAGAGATTTTTAAAAATCCAGATGGTATATATTTACCATGTTTTATACACCAGGTGGTGTATAATCCCGGCGCGGTCTTGTCCTTGGGCGAAGTCTGCCTTCCCATTGGTTGATACTGTGTTCTGG
>KZ806938.1:569106-593004 GCA_000696205.2 Oncopeltus fasciatus
GCACAGAAAGGTCAGCTCTAGCAGAACACTTCGCCAACACCTGCCACCACATCAAATTCGAAGACGCCTCAATACTGGCCCGGGAAAGCAACTACTATCGACGAACCATCAGAGAAGCCATTGAAATAACCAAGAATCCGAAAAATATCAACAGAGAAGACGGATACAGATTGAGCAAAAACTGGAAACCAGCGCTTATTGACAAGAGGATCCAACCAATCAGTGACCAGCTACCTGACTACTCCAGAGACCAGCCACCGGAACACAGTATCAACCGATGGGAAGGCAGACTTCGCCCAAGGACAAGACCGCGCCGGGATTATACACCACATGGTGTATAAAACATGTATAAAACATGACTCGGTCCAACCCGGAAGATGAAATGGTAAATACATCTGACGACCGACGAAGCCTATGTGAACATAATAAACATCATGTTGTAATTTCTTTTAGTTGCAAGCTATTAGTTTCTAGAATTAGTAATAATCATTACTAATTTTAATTTTTAGTAATAGTAATTACTAAATTTATTTTAGTTTCTTCCCCCACTTTTTAACAAAGAAAGGGTATCCTTATTAGATAAAATGAATAATTGAGATACTAGTGCTGCTTCTTGTTTTGGGTTGAACAATATGAGAAAATCAGGCTGGTTGAAAGGTGTGTTTTCAAGCAAATTTTACATATTTTAAGAAGAGTACTAAATTATATGCTATCCCTTAAAACAGGTAGGATGCCATTACCTGTGTGCACACTTGAACTACTTATAAATTTGGTATTAAAGATATGGAAAATGTGTGAACTCAAACTTTCAAAGCAGTTACCAAGGGGGACAAGGAAAAGAGTGTCTTGATTTAAGCACTCTGCTGAAATTTGCACTATTGCTAAAACAAGTATAAATGACTTTCTAGGAACTCCAAAAGGGTAATGAAAATAAGCGGTACCAAATTCTGTCCCAGCATAAAACAGCTGGAAAAAATGTCATTGCATTCTAGCCTTGGGAAAGCTCAGTTTCATCATGTTGAGCAAACAACATTAATTTAAGCAGGGTGAGGGATGCTAACTTCAACCTTGGTCTAGTTTGATCCTAAGTATAAAATTTTAAAAAATTTGTATTTTTTCATTCAACTTTGACAAACTCCAAAAAAAAATACATCTATTAATAATCTCTACTGTCAAAAACTCTCCATTTTAACTTATATATTTTTTTATTGTCTGCTGATGTTTGGTATGTGTGGCTGTAGGTACAAAGGGAGAGCAGCCTACATTGTAGGGGGAATAGCGGGAAAAATAGGTAGGAATTGTTTCAGATAAGTAGCCTAATCTATATCATCTGTCCAGGTGTCTCACATTTCAACATCCCTTATCTATGAGACAGCTGGGCAGGTTAAATTAAGAGGAGGGCTGATAGATTTTCAGAATGTTGAAATGTTTGAATAAGTTGAAGAAATTTACTTTGTTGCTCACTTGATTGCACTGTAAGTTTATGTGTATGGTTTCAGATAATAGGTGTTTGAATTCATAAGGTTCAGTGGAAAGAATGGTAATGGTTTCAAAGTCAAATGTTTGCCCTTCATGGATGGCTTGCTTTGTGAGGGCAGTTTTTAATTTTTGTTATTGTCATTTTTCTGATTATTGATTATATGGAAAACAGGGTTTTGATTTGGCCAATGTACGAACCATGGCAATTAGAAGTGGTACAAGGGATTTGTTTCAACATCCCTGAAAGGTTACAATGTAAGTCAAAACATCGGAATATAATAAAAAATACAATAAATATTGTAATTTGTTGTGGTATTTAATCCTACATTAATTTTATATAACAAATTCAAGGTAATAGAATAAAAAACTCTTACTACCTCGAACCCGGATCTCCAGCTTTCTGGGCTGGCATGTTTACCAATTATACCACCAAGGCTAGCCAGATAATTCATTATATTCCCTGCATTCTACTGGAAGTCTAAACCCCCGAGCAAGACAAATATATAGTTTTATGCTTAAAGGAGCTAACATTTTCAGCTATTTAAGACTCGTTTTTTTGCTTTTATTTATTTTTTAAATATTGTAATTTGTTATGGTATTTAATCCCACATTAATTTTATACAGTAAATGCAAAGGAATAATAAAAAAAATCTACTACCTTAGCCGGGACTCGAACCCAGATCTCCTGCTTTCCGGGCTGGCATGGTTACTAATTGCACCACCGAGGTTAGCCAAACAGGCCAGCCTATTCTTTAAATAGTATTTTTTTGGATCAAACTTGTCCGTACCCCAATAAATGCTCTACTAATGATCTCCATTTGATAAATAACTTATGCTTAAGTAAACTCATATAATACTGTTAACTTCAAATAGAATTAGTACCATGCATAATCGGGCTAAATAGGATATTTTGAATAATATGTTTGATACACAAGAAAGTAACTACTTTATCTTCCACAACAAAATTAGTTATTGTTCAAATATGAATCCTATAATCTAAATATTAAATATGCCCACTATTAAACATGTGAAGTTTTTTAAGGGTTTTTTTTTTTAATTTTTTCAGAAAGTGTAAGAATATAATGGAGGGAATGGTAAGTAAAATCATCATTTTGGGGGGGGGGGGGGCTTGGTTTGGGAAGTGAAAATGTAGAATTTAAATTCACTTTTTAAAACTCTCCATTTTTGCTCTTCCTCAAATTGATATTATTGCACTACTTGATGGACTGAGCTTTTGCATTGACACTTTTTCAAGCTGTTTTATCCTAAAGGTAAAATTCTGTATTGCTGCTCTTCTGTAGTTCCTAGGTCATTTATATTTGTTTCAGCCAAACACAAAAAATAAAATTGACTAAATAAACATCAAATATCTTATGGTTATATTATGTTTGAGTATTAGTGCTAACTAGACCAAGAAAGAGAACATTGTCTTCAAATGTTAGTATTAAAATTGTATGGGTATTGTATTCAAATTTAAATGATCTGTCTTTCTTTATGAAGCTTGATCTTTTAAATTTTTTGTTTTAATATTTTATTTTTGAGTAAGAAAAAGAGCAAAACATATAGCATTGATGCCTTCTTTCTATTAGTACAAATCATTGTTTACATAGTAATTTTTTCTACTCTCACGAGAAATAGTTATTTTTTTAGGATTCTGCGTAACTAAGATTATTTTTATTGTATTTTGCACTCCCATTCATTTTATTTAACTGATAAATATTGAATTTCAGTTCCGAGAATTAATTGCTAAGGAATTTAAGGCAGAGGTGCCTCAAGTATGCTTGATATTTGCTGGGAAAATAATGAAAGATGGTGAAACCCTAACTCAGCATAATATTAAAGATGGTGTTGTTATACACTTAGTGATTCGTTCTAATACCCAAGCACCTAATAATCAGACAGCCTCGCAGCAAAGTCCCCAAGGTATGACATTTATTTTTATAGGCACTTTTACTTTATGGATCTCTTTCTATCAAATTCTGAAGAAATGTTGCTATTTTGGTTATATATCTTTATTTATAGATCTCTTTCAATACTCTAGAAACCACAGTTTTCAGTTTTACTCAATTTCTTTAATGAAATTTGGCAAAATGAAAGGGTAAGTTTGTTATTGACAAAGTTGGAGCAATAGGAGGGAAGGACTGATCTATCAAGTTGGGAGTTAAAAGAGTTTTTTCGGTCTAGCGGGTGATTAGCTTATAGTAATGAAAATCAACACTTATTTTTTTTTATTAACAAAACAAATTGATCATTTTAAGTTGAAAATAGTAGGTTAAATTATTATGAAATTAAATTGAACCTGCAGGATTGGAGATAACAAAAAATGATATGTGTAAGTAAAAAAAGTATTTTTACTACAGCAGGTGTAATATTTAATTTACTTTAGAAAAACTAAACAGAATTCATCAAAGAAATATTTCAAAAGTTGCTCTGCATATTTGAACTTTTAGAAGTAATATTAAGAAGTTACAATCAGTTGTTTTTATTGATGAAATTTATTATAATGCTTTTAAGTGTTAAATGAATGGCCAAGCTTTTTAGTGAATGAATAAGAGTGGGGTATTTTAAAATGTCATGTACGAGTACAAAATTATTTTACGTCATTAGAAAAGTGTTCTCTTTTTTTTTTTTTAATTCTGCAGGGACTATCTCAATCCTACATTTAATTTCCTTGTTCAGGTTTATTTGATCAGTGATATTTGAAAAAGAAATCTCTGAATCTCTCTCAGTATTTGTATTTATTGCTGCCATCTTCATGAAACCTTCCCGTTAGTAGTAGCATACCTAACAACGCTTTTATTTCAGTAACATCCAGATCAGCCCTTTTCCTTGGTCCTGCGAGTTAGATTTATTATGTATAATGTTACAATAACAGCATTATGGTTTGTGTAAGTTACGATTTTTTCAAGCTCATTTTCAGTGATAAATAATTATAATTCAGTCTTATCTAATTTCTGTTAGTCCATCTGTCTGATGGAAAATATTTGATGACGTAGTTTTTGTAGGAAAGTTATTTCCTATACTAGTATACTTCCATAATCTGCCACTTAATCTTTCATCAGTTTGATTTTTTCTTCCAAATAAATTTCTGATTCTTCTTATGTATTGGTTCAAAATCACTATGTCACTACCAGAAATTTTATTAACTGGGGTATTCACTCATACAATTCAGGATCACTTTCATTTTTCTCTCTCAAAAACTCAGCAAAAATATCTTATGGAGTACGGAAAACCGAATTTTCGCTTATTTTGAAAAAAGAAATTCTGAAGAAAACGCACACCACGACAAGTCGAAAGCTCAATGGCAACTGATTTTTTTTTTAATTTATGACTATATGTGTGGTTGTGTGTGTGTGTGATACATGATGTGTATATATGTGTTTAGATACAATCACAATTATTAATTTTCTATCCCATCTCAGTAGTTAACATAAATATAGAGTAAAAATTATAATTATTATTATAAATTAAAAAATTATAATGTTATAATAACAAAAAAATTATTCATGGTCCTAATTCTATTGCTGGAATTCCAGAGAGCACCCCTAGGACTGGTAGTGCTGGTGGAGGAAGTAGCGGATTCACAGGTATTCCTGGAGTTGGGGGGCTTGGCTCAATCAATTTCATGGACCTGCAGCAACGGATGCAGAGGGAGGTCATGTCTAACCCAGAGACCCTTAGGCAGATCATGTCCAATCCATTTGTTCAGCAGCTTATGTCTGATCCAAACAACATGAGGGCTTTATTCATGTCCAATCCTCAGATGCAGGAACTAATAGAGGTGTGTACTAGATTAAAAGTTAATCTTTTCTGCAATATTTTTTCTATAAGAAAGTCATAACACTTTTGATCTAAAAATGTTATCGTCCTCAATAGCACAATAAGCTGAAATAAGTTAATAAATTTGCCAACAGTAAATAAATTACTAATCTAAATTAAAATAAAAAAATGGTGAGTGTCTCTAACTATTTAGTAATCTTTACAGTTTTGTAAGTATAGAGAATTTTTAGTGCAAGGGGGTTGTGACCTGTTCCGGTAGCATAAGTGGCTAATGCACCGGCCCGGATAGCAGGGGATCCAGGTTCGAATCCTGGCTGGGACAGTTAGATTTTTTATTCTGTTCCCTTGCACTAAAAATTCTATAGACAATATAAGGGAACATTAGCATACTCTTTACCGTTTCTTCTTCCGGGTTGGACCGTGTCAAATTGTTGTTGTTTGCCGAGCTTTCGCACATCATGTGATGGCTTCTTCAGGGCTGAAAGAGAATGAGAGTTGTAAAAGAGAGATTTTTTGTAAAATAGCAATAGCAATAGCAATAGTAGTCCTCAATAGCAATAGCAGTAACTCAATAGCAATAGCAGTCCTCAATAGCAATAGCAATAGCAGTCCTCAATAGTATTACATGTCTTACACGTCCGTGTTTGTTCAAGGTATAAGTTCAAGGCATCCTTTATTTTCTGTACGTCCGTGTTTGCAGACATCAAACACGGACGTACAGAAAAGTCAGCTCTAGCAGAACATTTCGCCAACATCAGCCACCACATCAAATTCGAAGACGCTTCAATACTGGCCCGGGAAAACAACTACTATCGACGGACCATCAGAGAAGCCATCGAAATAGCAAAAGATCCGAGGAATATCAACTGGGAGGATGGATACAGGCTCAGCAAGAATTGGAAACCAGCGCTACTCGATAAGAGGGTCCAGCCAATCAGTGAGCAGGAAAACAGGATCAACCAATGGGAAGGCAGGCTTCGCCCAAGGACCGGACAGCGCCGGGTATAAATACCCCTGGATTTGAAGACAGCTCTCATTCTCTATTCAGCCCTGAAGAAGCCATCACAGGATGTGCGAAAGCTCGGCAACCATCAAAAACTTTACACGGTCCAACCCGGAAAAAACTTTACATATATATAATATAGTTTTCACTTAACATTTGCCTTGCGAGATGGGATTGGGGTACTGAAAGTGAGCATCGTATGTAGAATTTAGATTAGCATTACTTCTTGCGAAGAAAAATGTATATTTCCATTTATTTAGTTAGCTTTTATTTTTATAACACTACTTTATCAGTTCAGCTCAAATGTCCCATTTAATTTAAGTGCTCAAAAAATTGTTAATGTCAAATACTTTTTAATATATAATGATTTTAATAATATATGATTTAGTAATAACCTACTGGCATAGAATAAAACAACTCACTTTCTAGGCAGTAGATTATCTCTCTGTTTCTTTTCATTACTATTAAATAAAGAAGTATTTATGAATATTTCTGGAGACCATGGAAGCCTAAATGAACAACTTATATCTTGTTAATGTTAAAGTTATAACATTTAAGCTACAAAAAAAAATCAATTTATTAGCAAAGAAATAAACATTAAATACCAATTATAAACTGTTTGTTCAATAACTAAACTGAAAAGATTCTACTAATTATTCTAAATTAGTTAATTATCTTAAATATTTAGAAACCTGTTGAATATTTTTTGTTTGTATTTTTAATTTAAAAATTGTTGAAAATTAAACTAAATTAATGAGACAATGTGAATTTGAATCCATCTCAAGATAAAATGGTAGAGATAGTCTGCAGTAGTGGACATAACACTAAAACGAGTGTCACCAATGAAAAAATAATGGCTTCCAATAAAATTTTGAGATACTAAACCAGTGAACATTCCTTTCAATGGAATTTGTTCCTTGTGTCATGTGTTCATAATCTGTGTTACCATACACATTGCTATTAGTTTGTTAGCCACAAAATAAAATAAATGTGTCAATTACAATTTTGCACCATTCTCAGATTACCATCTTCCCCAACATAAAAAATTTTTATGCAGGATAACCATTAGATAGTTAAAAATTGTACGATGAAAGGAGAAATCTCTGTGTATTCTGGCATTAATGGCCATCAGGCCATATTTTAAAAAGCCTGTGTTGTTAAAATAGCTTTAACCTCAGGTGCCAATTTAAACAGTTTATTTTCTAATAAGAGAATAACTAAAAGAAATAAAACCTTTATTGCTGAAATTATATTACTGAAACAATTCAAGATAAGGTAGGACTATCATTTTTTATTGGGTTTATTACTGAGTTAGAATTGCCTGACTTTTTTCTTTTTTTTTTTTTTTTTTTTCTTTTTCCCATCCTAGGTAAGTTTAAGTTGAAGGTGAGCGAATATAGTTGACTAAGAATATCAACACTCTTAATTTCTATTTTTGTAATTTGAGTCTATTTTTCGAATCGGCCTTATTAATGATTAATGTATTAAGGAACTGAAATAATAAAATTTTAGGTACAAATACAACCTCTGTAATTACTTAAATTCATTTTCAACATCTATTCTATTGCCTATTTGTTGTAAAGAAAAAAGTAATTTTCAATTGTTTATTATTTTAAATTTTATAATATTACAACCCGAAATCAAAGTTTTTAAAGTAAAATATTGAATCCTGAAATATTGAACAATTAGTTTAGATAATTTCTTCTAAGGATAAATCCAAATTGATTTCATTTTGAGGCTTATAATAATTTAGGGATACATTTTTTTTTTTAGTGGCTAACTGGCTAAAGGCCAAAATATCATGAGTCCTATTGTTATATTCCAGACATTTTCACTAGTGTTGGGTTTTATTTTATTTTATTTTTTCTATCCTATTTATCCTGTATACTGCTGACATCCCTACCCATCCAAGTATCTCTTAGCTCTATTTGCAGATGATAAGGCTATCCTATCTTCCCATCCCGATCCTAAAACTGCTTCTAAAAACCTACAAGATCATCTTAGCATGATTTGATGATAGCATTCAGAAAAGGTGTGGCAAATGGAGAATAAAAATTAATTAAGCGAAATTTTCCAAGCCTTCCAACATACAAGAAATCCAGTCCTTTCAGTCCAAAACCCTCAGAATAATCGCAAATGCTCCCTATGACATCCAATTACTCCCTTCACAATGATTTTAATATTGCTTTTGTTCAGGATCTCATTTCTTCCCGCTTTCACTAGCACAGACCTTGTCTTCCAACTCCAACCCCTACAACCCTCCCCATCGACTCAAATGAAGATGGCACCCTGACCTCCTGGGGACCTAGTCTGTAAATAATTTGAGAGTTGTATCATTGGTCACCTTCTCTCCTCATGTTATTGTCATTGAATGTCATTTTTACTACTCATTGTAATAAAATTACAAATTTTTTTTATTTTTAGCAGAATGTAATAAGTAAATTATGGTTTAAAAAAAATTTATCAAAAGCGTATTTATTTATTTTCTGTTATTTTTAACAAGACTTGATAATTGGTCCAGTTACATTTAAAAAATTGCTTTCCTGTGCACATTTTGGCTTTCTACTGTGTTTTTTCCCAAAAATTCCTTGATCAAAGGTTTTCACCTTAGTTCAATTTACTGTATAATTTTTATTGAGATAAGAGTATGTAATTCCCATTAGTTAATTGATTTAAAATAAATTATCTTTTATTTTAGGCTTTGTTTAAAAAATCGAATTGAGAAGCAATTCTCTTAGGGGTACCAGGGATCATTATGTTTAAATGATTGTAAGTTATGCTCCTCCAGTTATCATTCACCTATAGGAAATTTTTCTGTAAGTGGCAGTCTCCTTTAAATTAGGGAATCTGCATCCATTATTTAGGATTTTAGGGTTTATATAGTTATTGTTTTATTATTATAAGAAAATTTTGGAGGGGATTTGTGTGCTTAAATATTATAGAAATTGTAATCTCACTAATATCTGTGACTTCAGTTATAACAAATACTTTCATTTCAGTATAAAGCTTTTTTCTTTTCACTGTATTATAAATTTGAGAACCCTATTAATGTTACTATAAAACAAAATAAAGCTTTTATCTCTAATAACTTTCATTTGCCAGAGAAATCCGGAAATAAACCACATGCTGAATAACCCCGAGCTGTTGCGTCAGACAATGGAGCTTGCTCGAAATCCTTCAATGCTTCAAGAACTCATGAGAACTCAGGATAGGGCTATGTCAAATCTTGAGTCTATTCCTGGTAAGATAATTGGTTATTTTGTAGAATTGTTGAATATTCTTAATTGGTTTGGTGTTTATGTTAATTTAAATTTAATCATAATCCCAATTTGAGTTTGTTAGTTTTGCAAATTATTGGTGTGTTTGCACTTGAATAATTATTACATTTAATATTAATTTTCATGGAAATCTAATCTTTTAATAAAAATTACTTTCTATTTTAAAACAATAAAACAAATAATCAAGCTCTTTTAATTAATATTATTTATTGGAAACTAATTGAAAATATTGAGGACCAAAGAACAAGTTTACTGAATTATATATTGTTGATCTTTTTTGATTTTTATGTTAAATATGCATAGAAAGATAGTTTAATTAATTAAATGTCAACTAAATAAATAAAAACATATAGAAATAAAATTTATCTGTGTTTTTGAACAATGTGGTCTGTAAAGTATTGTTAAAATGCAAATAAAAATTTTATCACTTAAGATCTGTGTAAAAATAGTTTATTTCTTAAGCTCCTTTTGTACATCCAAATTCATAGTCAGTTAAAAAATTGGCATATAAGTCATTTTGTAACTATGGCATATACAATTTTCCTTATTTAATTTTAAAATGATCTTATATGCCATGCTTAGTGCCATTAATATATAGCAAATACTATCTTCATTAATATTTTTAAATCTTTCATTAATATTCTTAAATTTTAAAGCTCAAAAGGATAATAAAGTGAGAAGGTCCATTCGTTCCAAAGTATGCCATTCATAATAACTAATATATTAACAATTGTTCAATTTCGTCTCTGTATTTCACTCCGATTTCTTCTTTTTCATCTGATTTCAATCATAATGTATCTTAAAAATAAATATTTTTAAGTCTACTTAAAACAAATATTTATCTAAAAAAAAAAGGTTTCGCTCTTCTAAAACTTCTTTTTATCTATTTGTTTTTGTTTGTTTTTTTGTGTGTGAAATTTAATTATAGTTTATTTATTTTCTGCTTGAACAATATGAAATGTGTGTGCATGGTTGTGCACAAACGTTTGTGTCTGCATGTAGTTAGTGAGTGTATGGGCTTGAGGAAAACTTACTTTGTTTCATATCTCTTATAATCTTTATTCAGAAGACATACTATGAAACATTTGATAGGTTTCCAGAGAACTTTCATTTCATTTATTAAGATAGTTTTATTAATCTTCTCAGTCAAAAGTATTGTATTTTGAAAACAGAGATTTCTGAGGGTCAATTTCGTGTTTTGATTTTTTATTTCTTAAGAAGATTAGAAGTTGTACAGACTCATAAAAAATGGTGTGTTATTTATAAAGATAAGTTCTTAAGTGATTTTGATTTAAATGGTGAACTCTCCCAGACTGCCCAATTGTTGAAAAAGCCTAAGAAACTAAATATATATATATATGCATCTGATTGCTACTTTTCATCTTGCATCATGCTCAGGACCATAAACCACTTCTGAACCTTTTACTTAAAACTGGATATCAAAAGAAGAATGATACTTGGGAAAGAAAAAAACATTTAAGTTTCCATTTGTGAATCAAAACTAAATAAAATTGGAACTTTATGAAAACATTCATTATAACTGATAAAAAGTAAATCATGTATGACTATAATGTGCGAAAACATTTGTGGTCAAAGACCAGAGAAGCTTCACAAATGTTAACAAAGACTGGATTGATGCTATGGAAAGTAATGTTGAGTCTTTGTTCATCATTTGTAATCAAATATGGACAAACAATTATCTTCACTATCTACTATTATTAATTTATGCAATTTAAGTAGGTGGTTCAAAAAGCAGTCAGCCAGAATTGATCACTAGGAAAGATGTTGTTTTCTATACAGCTTATGTTAAATACAGTGCTTGGCTGTAAAGTTTTAATACATCCATCGTATAGACCAGGTGTCTCCCTTATGTTTTGTTCTCTGCAGAATCTCTTAAGGTGTAAAGCTGTCATCAAAGAAGCTTGTGCAAATCACTTGGCTCAGTTTTTTTACCCAGAAATCTCAGAACTCCTACAATTATAAAATAATGGTCTTATCAGAACAGTGGCTAAATGTAATTTATTAAAACACCACATGTATCATTGATTGAATTTGAATATTATATAAATAAATTTGTTTTGGAAAATTTAAATTTCTTTGTTTAATATATATATATTTAAACCATGTATTTTATATGTTTACGAACTTTTCTTTCCAGGTGGTTACAGTGCTCTCCATAGAATGTACCGGGATATTCAGGAGCCCATGTTGAATGCTGCTTCTGAACAGTTCAGTGTGAATCCTTTCTTAAATTTAGTTTCAGGCTCCAGTGCTTCTGGTAAGCATTATGCTACTCATCCTCCACTTTTTTCTTATTACATATGTATGGTCAAAAATAAAAAATATTTAATATGTATTTATCTCTCTACCAAACCTTTTAGCTCTGCATTAGTATAGAAATAATTGTAATAATGTTCACAACTTTTTGCCTGTTTAAAATTAGTAAATTTAAAGAAAGCATAATTCATGAGCACCTCATTTTATCTGTGTTTGAAAAAATTGTTGTAGTGAATAATATATTTATAATTGTGTCTTATTTTTGTTTTAATTTTATACTGTTCAGAAAGTGGGAACAATCCTCAACAAGGTCAGGAAAATGTGGAGCCACTCCCAAATCCTTGGAGTAGTAACAGCACTAGTGGAGGAGGTGGTGGAGGCGGTCAAAGTGCTAATCCTCCACCATCGGCAGGAGGAAACACACAGAGCCAAGCTGGGCTGGGAAATCTGTTCTCTGGGCCAGGGCTTCAACCTATCCTCCAGCAACTAGCAGAGAATCCACAAATGATGCAGAGTCTAATGTCTGCACCCTATGTACAGTCAATGATCCAGACTATGGCATCAGATCCCAATCTTGCTTCAAATCTGCTTTCTTCAAATCCCCTGCTGGCCAATAATCCCTTACTACAGGTACTTCCAATAAATAGGGTTTTAAATTACCTTACAATAATTTACAAAATTCAATTGTATTTTAATATTTTCCTGTCCACACCTGACACTCAAACTTATAACTTAATCTGTGAATATTCCTCTATTATTTCTTTTATTAGTGTGATCTCTTAACATTAGATCACTTATAGTTATCAGACAGAAATGATATAAATGAATTAGGCATTACTTACTGATTTTAAGTTCTGAAAATAGTAATTTTATGCAAGACAAGTACATATTGTCTTGGCCAAGATGAAGCCACAATTAGCTAATTCTCTCCTTCAGAATCAGCTGATTCTCCTTATGAGAAGAATGTTTATATTTAACAGCATCTTGCTATTAAATATAAATTAAAAGGCTGAGTTAGTTTTAGAGCAAAATTGGATGAATAGAAGTTGGGGGATTATCTTAAATTAATGGTATCTCCGTCATTTACAAGTACATGAAGATTCTTTTTTTAGGTGAATATGTAATATTAAGTTTAGGGTAATGAATGCTTATTAATTATTGTAATTAACAAACACCTTTGTTGACTTAACATATTTTTTTACTTTAAATGTTATGGTCAAGAAGCAGCAGTTATTTGTTTTTCTTAATGTACTTTGGTTTATTACTTTTCATTGTAAAATGAAGGGCAGGATTCTTTATTGTGTGAAAGTGGATGATAGGAGCAGGGTATTACCTGAAATGTCAAGTCAGTTTTAGCAATGAAGCTGAACATGAATTTCTTTATCGATGTAATATATATTCTATAAGCATAAGGAATCATATGAGATTAAATTTGCTTTACCAAAGAACTTTTTTTTACTTTTTTTTTTTTTTTTTTAATAATTGCCTGTTCTGAAATACATTAGTAGTGGTAAATTTTTTGTATGACTTTAAAAAAATTTTAACTGATCTTTACTGAAGATCAAAAGTATTGTCTACTTACACTCTAGTATCCGTAATAACCAAATTTGGTAATTAAGCTTCTTATTGCCATTTGTTGGATGATTTCATTAATGGCCAAAATTTATTGAGCAGAGGCTGCAGGGTTAAGAAGAAGAAGACCAAAATTTGAATTCTTAATATCTTCATTCTTAAAAAAATAAATAATATAAAAACTTATTATAGAGGAATACATTTGAAGGAATGAATGTGTATTAAGTAAAAAATCAAATATAGTGCTTCTCCCATTCTTCTTTCTACTCAGTCTAGAGCAAAGTTTAGTGGTTATACCTATGAACCACATTGCTTTTCGGGTTCTAAATTAAATAATGTCATTTATTCATATTTATATCCGTCTTTAATAGAATATGAAAATCTTCACAGATTGGGCAGCTCCGAAATGATAAACTTTCATGTCTTTTCAGCCCTGGAAAAAACTTGTAATAGATAAGGCAAAATGACTTGAGTGGATACAGATTGCTATCTGTGTTTTAGTTTAATTTTAATAACAATTGATCAAAATCTGGCTTTTTTTTATTACTTTAACTATGTATTTTACATTTATTTATTATTCCAAAAACATAAATTCATTTTTTTTTTTTTTTTTAAAAAAAAAAAAAAAAAAAAAAAAAAAAAAAGGGGGAGATACTATACTTGTTATTACTTTTTACCACCACCTCTTAATCTTAGATATCCTTTACTTTTAGAAGGAATGTACAATATTATACATTTTATGATAGGAATAAGGTGCTTTTGTTATTTGTAACTCACTTTTATTCTTCTAGACTCAAATGCGTGAAATGATGCCGACATTACTGACTCAACTTCAAAGTCCAGATGTGCAGAATTTAATGACTAATCCTCAAGCACTAAGTGCTATTCAGCAGATAACAGAAGGATTGGAAACTCTTCGTAGTGCTGCCCCTAACCTTGTTAATTCGTAAGATATATTTATAAACCTTCTTTTTTTACCACAAACTGGTGTAAAATGTTTTGTGCCTTTAATAATTATATTATTACCTGTCTCTAAAAACAACTTAGTCCATTTAGATATTCTTTGAGTCATTAATTTAAATAATATTGTTGTGTTACAGCTAGAAAGGGCATGTTTGACCATGTTAATATTTAATTTATTTTTATCACAAAGCCTTTTTATGTTTAATGACAGAAGAGCAACTTTTTATTTTATAACTGTATATAAAATAGCTATTTTATCTTTTTCAGTGAAGATCTATATCCTTTTCTTTCCTTCCTGTTAGGTCCATTCTACCTAATTTAAACTTTAAATCAAAAGGTAACACATCTTTTTGATAACCACCTACCACCAGCATATCTTTCCACCTAGCCAAGGATAGAAAAATATTTTAAGGAAAAAAGGCTGTCACTTTAATCAGTTCTGTTTATCCAGTGTATCTAAAGATTTGTAGTAGATTACCAATTTTGTAAGATATTAATTCGTGGAAAGCCTTTAGTTATGTAATTCAAGCCCTATAGTGTATGATCAATTGTCTCAGCTATATGCGATTAGTTTAGATGTTCTATCTCGCAGGAAGTCTGATTAATAATATGTTATCAGTGAAAACATATATTTATTATTTGACAAGGAAATTTCTTTAATGCATCATAAGATTGAATATGTTCAGATGAAGTTAATGGTAGATCTCAGTAATTTAAAGAGCTGAAATATTCTAATCTCTGAAGAAAGAATTGCTGTTCAGTGGAAGCCATCATAATTGGAGGAGAAAAGTATTTTAGAAACGTTCTTTAAAGGTTCTGGAGCAAAGAGCATTTCAACAAGGAAATGAATAATTCCAATTCTTCACAAGGGGTTGAAATAAAAAGACAAATTTTACTCAAGAATAAAATATTTATTTTTTCTAGATGGAGGTGGCTTGTTGACTGTCGAGTTTTATGAGGAGAGATATTCAGGAATTCGGCCTTGGGAGCTGAAGTATTAAAAACTAATTTCTAACTAAAAAAGTGTTTATTTAAATTTCAGGCCTTCATCAAGGTTGAATATGGAAGAGAAATACACAAAAATAGTATAGAAAATAAAATAATACATGACACTTAGACATGTTTTTATTTATTTTTCTCTTATATTCAGCCCTGATGAAGGCCTGAAATTTAGGCCAAAACATTAGTTATAATAAAAACTTATATGGTTACCAATTAGTTTTTAATTCTTCAGCTCTCAAGACCGAATTCCTGACAATCCTCTCCTTATATATTTTTTATTTTTCCCTTTCATAAAACACAGGAGAAGAGAACACAGTAATAAAAAACATCTCGTGCTGTTGCTTTGATTTGGTAATTAAACCTTAGGATCTTAAATATAAAAATAAATTCAACTAATTAATTACATATTCTTGCTTTTAAATTATAGCCAAAATTTAATTATGAATGTTACATTTACCATTGTTTCCTCTAGATTAGTTAAGAGCTAGTTCTAGACTGGCCATGGGGATTTCATTTTCATTACCTTTATTGTCCCCAACTTGTAATATTAAATAAATATTTACTCCTAAAAATTATTACTTAAACTATATATTCATCTTTAATGAAGCATGGGAATTGTTTTAGTTTAGTTTATGCTGCTCTTATGTGGCAGACTTGAATTCTTTTTTTGAATGTTAGTTGGGATATGGGAAAAAATATATTTTTACTTAAAGTGCTCTAAACCAAACCTATTTATTTATTTATTTATTTATTNAAGATTAATAATAAAGTTAGTTTCGGGTCTGTCATTTCCTTAATATCATTTTGTTTTGTCTTTTACCATATTTGATCTATATAATGTTTATATATTATAATACAATATAAATAATATAATTCAAACTCAGCCCTACCATTTAAATTTGCTTACTTTAAAATTTAAGATGGTCTTAGGTCATTATCATTATTCTATACGGAAGAATAAGTGACTGACAAGGATTTCATGATTGCCCTGAATCAATATGTGTTATTCATAAAATCATTATGGATCCTTATTATAAAATCATTATATTATGTGTTATTCAGTACAGTTTTTATGTCTGTAAAAAAAAATGAAATTTTTGTCTGTAGGATGGGGTTAGGTGGTCTTTCTGGTGTACCGCCCACTACACCAAACCAGCCCTCTTCTACCCCAACAACCAACACCAACACCAGCACCACCACACCTCCAACTACTACTACCGGAAGTGGAACTCAGAATACTGAGTACCTTTCCCAGCTCATGGCGCGTATGGTAATGATTTATTAGTTTCTATTTAGATTATATTAACTTAATTCATGCCAGTGTTAATTTTTATTTATTACTAATTATATTTTCTTTTACCCATTCACAATAATTAGCTTATTCTTATGGAATTTTAAAGCCTTACAATTGTATTCAATTCCTAAAGTTTATAATATCGTAAGTAAGTATATCAACATTTTATCATTTGTGATATTTCCGAAATGGCTTACTTCATTTTACCTGCTACTTATCATAAATTGTATAAAATTGCCAAATTTTCTTTTCCCTTCCTCTCCCCAACTTTTTTTTTTAGCTAATTCTGCTAAAAGATTGTTGCTTATTGAGCATAATCAGACCAATAGGAGTAAGGGAATTATCTGAAATATCCAGCGTGAGTGCAAAAAAAAATTTTTTTTTTTTTTAAATAAATCTTATTTGATTGGTAGGAACTGGTTAAGTCAATTGCAATTTTTTAACATTTTTATTCTTCTTTCTTTTTTTTCTTTCTATATTAGTTTATTTTCCTTTTGTTATTTCTCGAGTTATGTTTCGAGCCTTTTTTATTTATTTTTTTTAACTAGTTTATCATCAGGTTCAACAAAAATAACAATATAATTTATATATATATGTACATTGCAACTAAACCCTAGTTTTAAAATTTACTATAACTTTTCACATATCATAAATAATGAAATATAACATAACTATTTGTTGTTGTTTTTTTCAATATTGTGGGCATAATGTTTAGTTTAAAATAATGAAACAAAATAGATTTATTGATAAAAGAAATACTTAAAGAGTTAACACAGAGCAAATGTATAAGGAGGTACTTTTAATTTTATTTACAGCCTAGAATCTGCAATTAGTTGTTTTTCTTAATGAAATTTAGCACATTGCTTTTTAATATAAAAGGATAGGCTGAGTTTGTTATAGAACAAAGTTGGAAGAATTGTATTAGGAGGATTACTTCAAACGTCAAGTGCTAGTACGAAGAGATTTGGTTTAGTGGGAGTATATAATATTTAGATTATATCACAATATATACTATAACTATATTAGGTTGAATTACCTGTCCAGCTGTCTCATGGATCCTTAGTTAGGCTACTTATCCTAAATAATTCATAGCTATTTTTCCCAGCATTACCTATCGCCTCTCATTCCCCTCTCTTTGCTTGTCCAACTTTAGTTTTTCTAATTTCTAAACCTTACCTCTCAGTCATGAAGATTTGATCCAGGTGACCACATGCCCCTTCTCGCCTTCATGATAGGTAGTAGTGGTGAACTTTCTACATATTTTGTTATTGTTTTCCTAAGCTTTTCTTATCTTAGTCTGAATCAAATAAATCTATTACTGTATGTGTGAAGATTTAGTGCTTATATTTTGTGTGTTTGATGTACTTGGGATGGTTAAATTTTGTTAAGCATTTTGATTAGTTTTTCTTGGCCTTTTTATGTTTGATTGATACATTTTTGTGACAGTATTTTATGAGTTGCGTGTATAACTTCTCCTCTTAGTAGGTAGGTAGGATCGGGTTTAGGGGTGATCAACCCTTAGATTATTACGCCCTCTCCTCTTAGTTTTATGTCAGTTTCAACTAAAGTGTCTGGTTCATGCTTGTTTTCTTGTTTTGACTGTTTATGTTTATTTTGTGCTAATACTTTCATTTATAATCCATCCTATTTGCTTTCTTAATGTAATTTTGGATTTTAGGTTTTGTGAAGATGTGAAATGTACGTTAATTTTGTGTAAATTGAGAAGTTGTTTTACTAGTATGTTATTGAATTAATTTCCATTGTAACAAGTTATTTGTTAAGGGGCTACATGATGGAAAAATAATATAAGTAGTTTATTTACAACTTCTATTCCTTGAAAAGATTTTATTTCATAACCTTTGGCATACTTTGAGAATATATTTATAATGTTTTAAAATTTAATGTCGTGGAATGTTATTGTGTCATTATGTATGATTTGGAACGGTCTTGTTGGATTTGGAGTTGTTTTATAAGCAAGTTATAGAGATTTTCTTTCATATTTTGTCTGAAGACAGTTTCATATTCATTTATAAAATTTTGGATTTAATTTTTCATTTGTGGTCAATAAAATAGTGGTTTATATTTCTATAAATTTCTTCCATTCCATGGTAATTTGTTTTTCCAATTTGATATTATTTATTTTATGTCTGAATCTTCTTTAACGTCTATTAATTATTTGTTACATTTGATAAATTTAATTTCTGAATACTTGAAGTAATGAGAGACTACAGAATTCTTCATAAAAATTATGTAAAAAGAAAAGATTAATAATAAAGTTAGTTTCGGGTCTGTCATTTCCTTAATATCATTTTGTTTTGTCTTTTACCATATTTGATCTTGTAAATATTCGTATAAAAATTCTGTTTTTAATTTTAAATAAATTTATTATTTTTCTATTTGCTAGACTATGATGATTAGTTAGAAATAATAAAATTTTATTTTATCTAAAGAGTAGTCTGGTTGTACAGAAATAGGAATATTTATTGAGTCATTGTCTAGTGTGTTTGAGTGAGTTGTTTCTAGGTTAGTATTTTCAATATTAGGTTTACTACAGTTGATAAATTGTTTGGAGCTACTGAGGGATTCAAAGCTGGAAAAGAATGTGAAAGCAGTTAGGGGTTCTGATATCAGTATACTGCTGGAGATTAGACTCATTGGATTGCTTGATATCTTTCAAGAGGGACTCTATGTTGACTGGGGAATTAGCATTAACCTTCTACTGTAATTTTTTTGGGCCTAAATACTATTTATTTATAAATTTAACCCCTATGGGTTGAAGTGTTTTAACTGCTTACAGGATGGCTAAACTTTTTTTTTTTTTCTTTTTTTTTTTTTTTTCAATTCAGATTATTATCTGAATCGTTCTGAGTTCAGCAAGCATGTTTAATTTTTATTAATTTACAGAATAAATTATTTTCTGTAGTATCCTAATAATCCTAAAAACTTTTTAAATTTTTTTTGTTGTTTAAGTATGGGGTATTTGTCTATTGCTCTAATTTTTGATCTGTCTGTCTTATTCTGTCACTTGATAGATGATAACCTAAATTAGCAACTTCTTTACATAGGAATCCAGTTTTGTCAAAGGAAAACCTAAAAATTCAACCAAAGGAAATTGAGTCGAATTATTAGGTTTGCTTTTCTCAGTCTTTGGAATACTTGTTTTAGTTTCAGTATGTGTTCTTGTAGACTGGTACTGTAAATAATTATGTTGTTAAGTTATAATATGACTCCAAAAGTAGTTAAGATGTCTAGGGGTTTTTTTCAGGCCTAACGGCTTGTGGAGGAACTCGTAATATCCGTCATCTTTTGAAATTACTATTTTAGGGTATTCTTTTCTACTTCCATCTGATAAAAGATTGGGTAGAGATCGACTGTTGAAAAATATTGGCAATGGTCAAGTTTGTTTAATAAGTCAGTAATGTTGAGAAAAGGAAATAGTCTTTAATAGTTTTTTTCTTTTAGTTTACAATAGTCTACCAATATTTGCCATTTGTTTTCCATTGATGGCACAAATATTCCATTGATTTAGCTTTTTTGGTACAATCCATAAGGGGCTGTTCCAAGGAGAAATAGAATGTTGAATAATACCTCCTGAATTTGGTTTAATCTTTGTCGCTATGGATGTAGGTATATCAGTATGATTTAGTTGACCGGGATTTTATTGTATATGTTTAGTCCTAATTTCATGTTTTATTTGATTGTTGAAAGTCAGAGGTTGGTCGCCCATCTGAAATATGTTCGAGTACTGTTTTACTAAACTTGTTATTTTTTTTTTTCTTCTGTGTTCATGTGTTCTGTTCTGAGTTCTGTAAGGTCAAATTTTATTTTGCTGTAATTATAATAATTTAAATTAGTATTGTTTATATTTGGACTCAATTTTTCCTGTCTAACAAACATTATAGTTCTACTGAAATAGGTTTTAAATTTTATAGTGGAACTGCTGGTTTTGTTTGAAATTGTTCTTGATTAAAGTTTTATTAATTTTTACATTTACTAAAGATTCAGGTATTTCTAGATCTCCTATTTTTAAATATGGGAATATAGCACTGCTATTTTTTTAAATTTTGAATTGGAGTTTGAATAATTTTAATTGACCGTGATTTTATTGTATATGTTTTGTCAAAAGTGTGTTGGTCAATGTTGTTACTGAACAGTCTAAACTGAATGTTGCAAAGACATTCAGGCTTGCTCGATGAGATGCCAATTCCCTGAAGATCTTAGGGCAGATGAAGAATTTTCTTCAAATGCACGTTCAATCTATTCTTCTAAAAATAAAAATCCGGTGCGTCTGCACCAGTTATCTATCTTATCTGCTCTGTTGAGTTTTTAAAAAGACATATTTTTATATCATTCAAATACAATTATTTATTATTCTTACCAATAGTTGTTACAGAGGTATATTTGCAATATTTGGTTGGAGCTGGGATCAGAAAAGAGTTGGGAATTCTTAGAACAATGTTTACAATCTCTTATAATAATAAAGTAGTGAGGAGAATATTAGTATATGTAAGGGTTTCATAATATATAACTTATATTATAACATTTTCTCATAGATGGCCAATATGGCAGCAGGAGGTGGAGGTACAGCTGGTCAACCCCCTGAGGAGAGGTATCGGTCTCAATTAGAACAACTTTCAGCCATGGGATTCGTAAATAGGGAAGCAAATATACAAGGTAAATTTTTTTGTTTTAAGTAAATCATCTCTCATTGTTAAAATAATATCTATTTATATCTTATTGCACATTTTATATATGTTGGAGAAGTATTTGTGCCTTATACACATTATGTATGAAATAGAGGAGATACTATTCACAATTTTCTTTCGTGTAATCACCTCCTCCTCTCCAAGCTACCCAGTTTCCAAAGATATTGTCTGTTTTGGCGATCCTTGAATTTCAAACATCAAAAGTGATATGAAAATCTATTTTGCATATTTTTAGAAAATTTCAAAACTTGTCAATGATGCCTTTTTCATTTTTGTCAGATCATAGCAAGTCAAGGGTGAGGGGGAGGTTTATACATTTATAATTCTGATATATTTGTTGTTATTAGCATTACATGACAATGTAATATTATACAAATGTATAAAAGTCAAAAGGCATATTCACAGCAAAGTATATTCAGAAAAATATTTTGAGTATTGGAAGGGCCCTATTGTTTTTAAATATATAGACCAAATATGGATTTTATATTGTGTAATGAATATATTTTTTAGACTTTTCATTGCAAATTTTTTAAAGGATTTTTGGTTCAAATTAAATTGGATGAATTGAAATAAGTTGAAATCCATAGCTTATAAATTAAATTTTGTCATTTACTCTTATTGATATCTATCTTCAGTAAAACTTGGTAAATATATACTTATATAGACTTTTTCTCTTTGTTTGAAGAAAATTTGGTTTATTCTAATGTATGGTTTAAAAAAATTAAAACCCTTATAACTTTAAATAGAGAATTTTTGACTGTAGAGATTATTAGTAGAAAATTGTTGTCAATCAAGTGGTCAGTCATGAACATTTGGTCCAGGTGACCCCTCTCGCTTTCATGATAGCCACTAAGATGGCCTGCAATGTAAGCCAAAACGTTTGCAGATAATATAATAAAAAATACTTTTTTTTTTAATCAACTTTGACCGAACCCCAAAAATGTTCTACCTTACAAAGTTTATTGAAACTGATTGAAAGATACTTATTATGGAAACCCATCAACAACAACAAAAAAATAATAATTTTTTTATGTCCATGTTTTCAACTGACTTCTCAAGCCATGATTATGGCTCACCAGAGCTTCATTTATTATTATGGTAATAATCAGGAAACTAAGTTAATGCAGAGGAATAAATGAAATAATAAATAAAATATATTTACCTTTTTTGCAACCCTAAGGGTCATTGATTCAGGGGCTCTCTGCTAGTGTTCACCTATTTTAGACACCCATGGCACTAAGCCCATCAATAAAATATTACCAAGAGCAGAACTCAAACCTTCGGGCAAACCAGTCATATCTTAATCTCAATTATCAAATCTTCATATTTCTCTTCATTCATTTATTTCAACCATTAAAGAAAAATGAACCAATGTGTATTATGAAGCAATTAAGTTAAAATATATTAAGTTTAATTTAGACAGAAGTTTTTAGTTAATTTTTAAAAAAAATTATTATATGAAAAACCAAAATTTTAACTTCAACAACCTTAGCACTTAATGTTTTAGTTTTCAATATTTGTTGGAATACTTCTTCATTGCTTTTCCTTTCTCTTTGATCTCTATTCTCCCAGGCAACTAATCTGTAAGATATTCAAAGTAGGCGTACCAAGTCATTTAATTAATAACAATAGTCAATCTTTTTGAGCTAAATGATTATTAATTTAATAGAAGATTAGAGGTATATAAAGTAATATTTTTAAATTTTGATATTATAACTCTTAATTTATGAAAAACCTGTATTAAAGATATATATTTAAAAATTAAAACAAACTTTTTCCCCAGATTTTATTTCTAAGAATTATCTATTAGTTTTATATTAATTATTATATTACCATATAAGTTAAGTTATTTTTCTGATATATTTCTTTCAGCTCTTATTGCAACATTTGGAGATGTAAATGCAGCTGTTGAAAGGCTACTTGGGAGTGGCCAGCTCACCCCTCAAAGCTAACATGAGTTATGAGATTTCTTCTAAAGCTACAGGGGGCTGCTCCCACCCGCTCATTTCAATGGGGAAACACATTTATCCTACTTTTAAATACACTCGATCAAAAGTTATGTTTTCTCTTAAAATATTTTCAAATCGTGTGACATAGTATAATGAATTATCATTTGTTGTTGTTATTTTTTCCCCTGCTGTTGCCTCTTTATGTCATTATGTTGTAATAATTTACAGGATAATTTGAACCTTATAGTGCCATTATCTCTCTAAAATAGGTTGAACACAATAAAAGAAAAATCAGATAACTTCAATTTATTATTTATGGTTATCTATGACTATTTTTTTTATTATTTTTAAATATAGTATTTTTAATTATAATTACCATTGTAATTAGTCAAGAACCCTGCATACAATATGAAACATCTAGATGCTGGCTGATGGTAATATCTGCTATTTAAATTATAATTGTAAACTTTTATTTAATTATTATTATGCCATTTATTGTGTTTAACCCAACAATTATTAGTTGCTAAAACTTCTCTTAAGCGTTAATTTTTTCTTTATTTTTGTAGAGGACCCCCCCCCTACCTTTGTAAAATCT
>KZ806938.1:610789-622709 GCA_000696205.2 Oncopeltus fasciatus
ACACACACACACACACATATATATAAATATATATATATATATATTACATAGACTAGTTACTATAAAACGGCTAGGACACTACACAAGAGACAGACGTCTGTGTAAATTTATTCATCTCTTACACATCACACAACATAATGCACATTCAGATTATAACATACAGAACATCACAGTTAATAGTTTATTGATTTACATGAGCTAGTAATAGTTTTTGACTAATGAGCGACACTTTTAAATCCATGGGATTTCAAGCATCAATGAAACTTTTCATCGCTTTTTAATTTAGATAACATATGGAGTGAATTTTGAAAGACAAAAACAAACCCTAGTTAAAGAAATATGAGTTTTGCCACTTTGTGTTGCAGAACTTACTCCCAAAGCTAAAACTTCCATTAAAAAATCATTAATTATAAAAAGTATATTATAAATCCTCATTTTAAACCCTAAAAGTTTTCTTATTTGCATATATACGAGTGAATATAATAGAATAAAACCTCTGCAAATTCTTATGAAACAGTTTATTTTTTTATAAGGAGAGGTTAGTCAGGAATTTTGGTCTTAGGAGCCGAAGAACTGACAGTCATGATTTAGTTACTGTAGAGGAGTCCCTCTTCTCATCAAATCATTTGCCCTGATGAAGGCCTGCAATTTAGGCTGAAAGGCTGGCAAATATAAAAAAAGCTTTTTTGCTTACAAATCAGTTTTTAATTCTTCAGCTTCCTGGACCAAATCCCTGTGATGACTAACCTCTCTTCATAAAGATAGATCTTAAAAATCCACCTATATATGTGTTTTTTGACAATCTCAATGAAATACTGAGTTTATATATTTTAAAGATGCTCATTAGTGAATTAAATATATTTATCTTGATATCAGGTTTTAAGAAAAACCTCTTTCCTTATATTTTGATATTTATTAATACCTTGCAAATATTAGGATAATTTAGTTATAATAATAATCATTATCTGATGAATGAATGAAATCTCATAATGGTAAATTGAGTGTATTTTTGATAAAAATTTATCCAGAGAACATAAACCAATTTTATTATCTAAGCTGCCTTAATTTCCATCTATTACATTTTAAGTGAATCCACACTCCTAATAATTAAATGCTAAAAAATTAAAATAATCTTTACATGGTATTTTTATTATTGTGTTCTTTTGTTTTTAATTAATAATGTACCAGGAATCATTTAGAAATATTTTACCCCATAAACTGTTTAAATATTAATGGTTTAGTTTTTTTATTTTTAAGAAAAATGTTCTATAGTTTGTAAAATATAGGTTATGAATTTATTGTCTTAAATAAAATATTTCATTCTTTATAACATAGAAAATCATTTAAGTCAATGCTGGATAGTTGTTAACCCACTGTTTAAATTTTCAGGTCTTAATTCAAAGTTAAAAAAATAGTTATGAATTTAAATAACTGTTGGGGTATACCAAATTTGATTATAATACATTTATTATTAAAATTATGCATTATTCATTAACTCATCTAAGGCGATGATTCTTATCAAACAAGGTTTCCAAGAGCAAAATTTTTTCTTCATTATATTGAAAATTTTTAATAATAAAAAACATGTTTACTGTGGAAATAACCCAATTCATTGTGAATAAATATATATAAAAAATAAGTTGAATAATGAAAAAATAAACTAGAAATAAATTTTTAGAAAAATGTCTAAAGATAATAAAGTAATGCAACTCAGTAATAAAAAAAAATTGTAAAGTAATTATATCAGTATAAGTAATTAAATAATTATACTAAGGTTGATGGTAGCGCATGAAACACAAAGTTGTGTGTTCATGATTTTTACTGGAAATATATTGTTTAAAAATTAACTAATTAATTAATTAAAAAATTATTAATTAATTAATTTGTTTCATTGACAATCAAAGAGAAAAGAGTGTTATAAAGTAAAAATTAAAATTAAAAAAAAAATCGTACAGACTACCTCCATTTGCTAACTTCTAGGGTCCTGGTTTACCCACAAAATAAATTTTTGTAAGAAAACCATAATCTTTCCACACTTGTATGCTGCATGCATATTCATAGTATTTTACATTTAAGTAAGGCTTCAGATAAATTTTAGTTTTTTTTTGTACACAAAAAATCAATGCCAAATTTTGTTTTCTCGTACTTAACAGATTTCCTTAGTTCAAGAAAAATATTATTTAGACTAGTTTACTCAGAATAACTTATAATTGCACAATACTGTTATTGCACACACAGTGCATTGGCTATAAGACAATGCAAAAGGCTATGTCTTATAGCCCCGGAAATCAATTGGTTTGGTATATTTACCATTTCATCTTCCGGGTTGGACCGAGTCAAATTGTTGTTATTTGCCGAGCTTTCGCACATCATGTGATGGCTTCTTCAGGGCTGAAAAGAGAATGAGAGTTGTAAAGAGAGATTTTTAAAAATCCAGATGGTATATATTTACCATGTTTTATACACCAGGTGGTGTATAATCCAGGCTTTGTCCCGTCCTTGGGCGAAGTCTGCCTTCCCATTGGCTGATACTGTGTTCTGGCGGCTGGTCTCTGGAGTAGTCAGTACTCCAGAGACCAGCCGCCAGAACACAGTATCAGCCAATGGGAAGGCAGACTTCGCCCAAGGACGGGACAAAGCCGGGATTATACACCACCTGGTGTATAAAACATGGTAAATATATACCATCTGGATTTTTAAAAATCTCTCTTTACAACTCTCATTCTCTTTTCAGCCCTGAAGAAGCCATCACATGATGTGCGAAAGCTCGGCAAATAACAACAATTTGACTCGGTCCAACCCGGAAGATGAAATGGTAAATACATCTGACGACCGACGAAGCCTACGTGAACATGGTTTGGTATAGGTTAAATGAACAAGATTTTTAATTTTAAAGCTGAAGTAAAAATTGTAGATCTCAATAATTGTATCAAAAAAGCACAAACCCCAATGTGATGACACCCATTTGCTTAGTAAAAATACTAATTTTAAACATAAACTCTTAATTTAATCATAATAAAATTAAATGGTTAAGCTTATAATCCACAAACAGCCCAGGAAGAATCTAAATTAAAATTACCTTAATATCAGTTCAGCTGACATTGTTCTATAAAAATTAAGTTCAACTGATGCTTATTTATATTCAAATAGAAATTTTTAACAATGAAGATTATTAGTAGAGAATTTGGTGGGGTTCGGTCAAGGTTGTTAGATTTTTGAAAAAGATATTTCAGGTAGGAAAATTTATTTTGTTTGTGGAATGGTGAGTAAACATTTTTTCTAAATCTAAAATTTCATTTTCATCAACCTTGACCCAACCCTAACAAATTCTCAACAAATTATTTTTTACAGTTTAAATTACATTAGTTTCTAAATTAAAAGTCAAATTTTGATTTTCCTGGTTGTTAATAACAGCTTTACTCTTGAAGAAATTAAACCAATTATAGCTATAATAAAAATATAAGACACCATAATAAGATCATTTAATAGACATCATTTGATAATGGGGGGGGGGGGAACAATTTGAAAATACTTGAATTTTTTAGGGTCAAAAGGAGAAGGATATTGCCTTTCATTCTTTCTTCAGGACTCAGCCCATCGATAGTTACTACCTAATAAAGTTTGGTTTCTCCCCTTTGATTTTAAAGTAAAATATAGAATAATATATAATATAAACACAGTGAATAAATACATTCCTTTATTTTTTAGAGGATAGTATTAATCTGCAAAAAATATACTCATAAAGCACTCATATTCAAACTCATATTCAAAGTATTCATTAATAAGTTAAACATTTGGATGCTATCCCAAAAGAGTAATAACTCTTTTCACTAGATTTCTAGTTAATACTATTTGCCTTCTTATTAAAAAATGCTGCACTAAGGGATTAGAGGGGATTGAAGAATAGATCAATGAATACTTACGTTCATCTTTGAGGATAAGACTAACAGATGAATTCCCATACTTTAGGGTAGTGAAATAGGAATCAATTATTTTCAAGTTGTATTAATAAGCATAATCATTCTCCTGAAATTATGAGTTTTTGCTTCTGCCAGTGACATATATTGAATTTCAAGTAAGTTATTTAAAATGGAGGTAGAAAATTTAAATATTCTGAACTAAATTCTTGTAAATATTAATTTTGGTCCTATAATAAATTAAGGCACTTACGTATATGATGAGTGCTAGATAAAAGGAAAACAGCAATTGTTAAAAGAAGTTCGGCCTTCCTACAACAAACAGGTCTCTCCCACAGCCCAACTGGTTATGTAATAAATTCACTTCTTTATAAATGTAACATTTTAAAAGAGAATGTACCGGAAGGCAGAAAAAATAAAAAAGGTCCAGTTATATCTAATATGAGTGGTTTAATAGTTAATATTAACCTAATCATACCTACTTCAAAAAACATATGGTTTCTGAAATTGGATAACACAAAAAAAAAAAAATACAGATCAAGAGAATCAAAAATTTATTCACTTTAATCTTCTCTTTGAGTAATTGAGCTTTTATATTTTTTCCTCTTTTTCTTTCAGAGTAACCAAGGTATTGAAAGTTATTGCAATATACATTTACTTGTAAATTACAGGCTTCCTTAAATCACCAACATATTCTCTATACAATATTTAAATTTATTTACATAAATTCAATCTGATTCAATTCTTTGACAGGCAACTTCCATGGCTCTTTGGCTTAAAAAAGCAAGACGCTGTACAGCTATGAAATCTTCCTTATTTATCTTATTTGCATCATAAATATGCATTTTATTGCTGCCAATCATATCTCCAGTAGCTCTAAAAATTAAATTAAACAATTACTGTCAATCATCCAATTAAATACTATTTAAATCTTAGATTGCTTATAAGTAACTAATCATATAGTAATTCTAATCACTATCGTTAGATTAAATAAAATATTATTTGCTCTTGAGATAAAGTTGTTATTTTTAGGTCATCTACAATTTAGATATTTGATTATTTGAAATCTAGGCCTTTCTGTCTCACAAGTACCACAATTATAGCTATGCCCAACTAATTTTAATTTCAAATAAACTATAGTGGTAGACAACAGACCCTCAGTTTAAAAAAATATAATATAACTAAAATCTTGATAAATATCAGCTCTGTTCCACTAATTAAGTTATACTAGACACATACTTACGTAATAAGAGTACCGGATGGGAAAGTAGGGAGCTCTCTGTCAATAGAATAATACACACCCTGTAAAATATGTCCAGAATCACTCCCAATTAATAGCAATTGTGTTCCTCCTTTTTTAATCGAACTTTCTAACTTGCCTAGGAAAAATGATTAATTACTTGAAAATAAAACTTGAATTTAAATGTCTAATAATACGACTTCATATAGTTAAGGAAGAAAAAGTGTATCCTAAAAAACCGCAGAGAAATGATTGATCTTAGAGAAAATTCTGCTAAGTAAATAACTTGATCAAGATTCTAGTAAAAGTTTATCTTGATCAAGCTCTGTCTTTCTATTAAAAGTATTTCATTTACAGCAGAATCTTTACTACAGATTTTTTATCAATGATAAGCTAATTATGGCTACAATAACTAACAGGAGAACATGAAACAAAAATCTGCTGTAACAAAGCTGCAGCAAATATCCCATTTTTGATCTATTAAAAATTAAGGAATAAGGATAGTACTGAAGAGGGAAATCGGTCAACCACTTGAAGATTCTTACATTTTTAAATATCATCCTAAACATATACTTTTGATAAATGCTACAGAACAATATTACAACTTATCATGTATCATGTACAAGTGCTCTTTTAACTAGGTTTATGAAGACTTGAGTTTAAAATATTTGATAAGACTAATAGTAATTAAATAACTAATTAGCTCTTAATACTAAAGAAGGACAGTTAAGAGTTATGGTATGCCGCTGTGGCTGGTTCTTGATCAGCATGTGGTAATCCTTTTTAGTTTATTCTTAAATATCTTGTTTATATACACATTAAAAAAAAATATGAAACAAGTTTTAGAAAATTATATTTTATAAATATTATATTCTATACATTTTTTTATAACACAAGATATAGCAAAGATATTAACTATTATTCAATTTGATTATCCTCTAAATCCACCCCCCCCCCTCCAATCATCCTCATGCAACTTCACAAGTTCTATAACTAATCAGTTCAGTGGTTTGCAAAAAGAAAAAAGAAAAAAAAAAAAGCCCAAATATATAACTCTAAAAATAGGGATTCTGCCCAACTCTCAAAGTTATCAATTTAAATGGATTCCTTAATATATGCTTATTGTAAAAACTTCATAGAATGTAAATATTAATAAATGCTATCGTTTCCCTTTATACTCAAAACTTTTTTTTTTTTTGTAATTATAGGCTATGGTTACAAAAACTGTTAAAGTACTCATTATTAAATTAACAACTTAACAATTTTAGACTTATTCTTCTAAACCCTTTACCTCTTAACAAAATTTAGCCACCAAAGTAATAAGTACCAAAAATAAGCTTACAATACAAAATTATATTATTATGCATTTATATTGGAGCAATTGGTTTTCATTTGTTATATTTTGAGCAACACATATTTTATAAATGCACTGTTGTTATATTCTTGCTTTGCATTATCACTACTAGTTTTTTTTTAAAACAACAGCCTCAAAACAAAAGAACTGATATTAAGCATTCAGCTATAGGAGTGCCCTGCTTACAGCTTCTACTGCTTGCATATTCAGCAGAACATCTGGTACTTATTTAAAAACTATGTTTTTAGTTGCCTGCTCTAGTTCAGATTGTATCAGTGTAAATTTCTAGATGTATTATTAAAATATACTTTCATATAAAAAAAAATCAAAGGAATAAAGTATATATATTTATGTGTGTGTGTGTAATCAAATGTTGAACCCATAAAGTTAATATTCTCCCATATAAATCAGACAAAAAATTGCTAAAATGGGATTTGAAAAGCATGAGAGAAAAATTCATGTGTGAATATCATGCTTCACCAACTTTTAGCAAAAAAGGGATGCATGTGATTTCCAATTCCTACAGACATTTTTAGATACTAAATAGTCCCCCGTTTCACAATCAAATCTGCCTGCATATACAGCACTCCACACAATAAAAGGCCTTCAAATCATGATGATAATTGGGGTAAAGTAATCCCACATTTCTTTATTAATTTGAATTATATAGGGAGCTAGAAAAAAAAAAAAAAAAAAAAAAAAAAAAAACCATCTCAGCTGGGGAGGTAGTTTCTAGCTCCCTGTACGATTCAAATTAATAAAGAGCCTTTACTTCTCCTCTTTATACCATAGTCCTCCCTCTATAAAAAGGTTCCTTCACTTCGCTAAAGTTAGTGCTCTAAAAATTTGCCTATCACAAAGGAAAAAAAAAGAAAGAGAATATTTAGCATTTCGATAATTGGATTATTAGAAATAAGTAAATTTTTGTATTGGGAACATCCTTTAAGGACTTACCATGACTATGAAAGCTTAATATTACTATAATAGCTTACTTGTAAAATTTAATTTTACAATTATTCTAATATTAACAATATTAATATTATTGTTTGATATTAATATTGTATAAAATCAGAGAAAGTTATAATGTGAGAATGATAAGTTTGTCAGTAGTGTTAATATACTGCAGCATTTGATAAACCTCACCGATAAATCAAACTTAATACATACTTCAGATTAGCAATAAATGGAAATAGTTACATCTACTTCATTCAGAGACATGATGCCTTGTGAAAAACTTAGTACCTAATAATCTGAAGCTTGTTGAAATATTTTATCCTTCTCAAACTGAGGAAGAGAAGACTGAAAGCTCTTCTTTTTTTTTTTTTCAAAGTAATTCCATGTACTTTGAAATCTTTAAGTAACTCCAGAATTCTTTACTAGTAATACAAGAAGCAAAAATGAAAACTAGATAAAATAATGCATGTAATATATTTTGAAACATATGGTATTCACCATGGTAGATATGCTTTAACTTTTTTTTTTTACTGTTCATATAAAATCTTTAAATTGCAGGTTAATTAACATAAATGAATTATTTTCATTTTCAAGAAATAATTTCATTTTGTAACAGAATTAGCATTATAAAACCACATTATGAGAGAGAGATATCCCTGGAAAGAGAATTTAGTTTTAAAACAGCAGCAATTTTTTGTTTCGGGTCAACATTTAAGGGCCACTTCTACTTCTATGGGCCTCAAATTGCAAGATATTTTGGTATATACTCAATGTTTTGGTATATAGGAAGTGGTTTGTTTATGCTTGGACTTGCTGACTGTTATGCTGAGCTTTCATCTTTAGCACCTTGTTCAGGTGGTATATATACATACACTTATAATTTTATTGGAGAAATTTATGCCTTCTTAGTAGGATGGACACTCATATTAGGATACTCAGTAAGAGTGCTGTTTGAAGTTCATTCTCTAGAAAGTTTTATCGATATTTTTTTCTTTGGTGGATCTATAAATAAAATGATTGATTTTCAGCTTTACAATTTAAGTGATAAAATGAATTTAATATTTGAGAGCTTCCCCCAACTGAATGAACTGTTAGTATTGTTATTTATAGTGGGAATCATGCTGCTAAAGATTAATAACTTCATTGTAGTTAATTCTAGTTTAGTAGTTACCAGTTTAATTGGTGTAATGAGTTTGATTTGTATATATAGTTTTCTTGGCAAAATAGATGTTACAGAACCAAGTGATATACATTCGGGGCTAACATTATACGACTTGGCAGTATGGGGAATATATTTCAGTCAAGATGCTTTTGTTGGATTTCAATCAGTTGTTTATTTGGGTGATGAAATTCAACATCCAACTAAGAATATTCCAAAAATATTGATAACAAATACTTTTATAGTTTTATTAAGCAGTTGTGTTTTGATGTTTTTTCATATATTCCTCCCAATTAACAATAACAATTTTAAGACAATTTTTAAAGAACTAGGAGTGACATATGGGGCTGAATATTTCTTTGGTGTTGGTATTGTATGCTCACTATTAGCATCATGTTTTGCTTCATTATTTGTTCTCATTAGACTACTTTATTCAATGTCATCTGATGGACTCCTTTTCAAAATATTCTCACTAAAAACAAAAAGAGGATGTACAATATTTATATATCCTATACTGCTGATTTCCCCTATATTGGCTGTCTTTCAAATGTTTCTTAAAAAAGAGCAATTGAGTCTCTTTACATTTTTTTTCTCTCATATTGAACATTTTTTTGTTACAATATGTTTCTTACTATCGAGATACACATTTGAAAAATCTCAAGAAAAAAGAGAAACCTCAAATATTCAACAAGAAAGAAGATGGTTTCTCATAAACGCTTCAAATGTTTTACATGAACCCATTGAATTTATAGAAAATATTTCAAGAATGCTTCTCAAAATTATATTATTATGCATTTATATTGGAGCAATTGGTTTTCATTTGTTATATTTTGAGCAACACATATTTTATAAATGCACTGTTGTTATATTCTTGCTTTGCATTATCACTACTAGTTTTTTTTTAAAACAACAGCCTCAAAACAAAAGAACTGATATTAAGCATTCAGCTATAGGAGTGCCCTGCTTACAGCTTCTACTGCTTGCATATTGTACAGCAGTTCTAGTCTGGCACCAATACATTTATTGGTTGGTAATTTTGTTTTGGATTCTTCCTGCATTGGTGTTTTACTTTAGCTACTCTAAAAAGCATTCAGTTCAAGGCAATAAAATGTCTTCTGAGATTTTTAATGAATCATCAAACTCAATTGAACAAAGGAGATTTGAATCTTAAATTGAAGAAATTATTCCAATAATCTACAACAGTTGAAGCAGGGAATTGAGATTTTTCACAATACTAATTCTATAAAGGCAATGTATACAAATAAAGACCTTTAATAACAATTATTATAGTAATTATTTCATAGTGTGTTTACTAACCATTAAATCCTTACCCAATCTTCTATCCATGCCCACATTACTCTCTACTCCAGCCAGAGCCACTTTCATCTCTGCTCCCCTATTTATAGCATCCTTCTTAAGGATATATTCTCCTGCTTGCCTTGATATGTTAGCCCAGAAGACAGAAGAGAGTATGTAAAAAAGAGTGGCCTTAATGTCTGCCCCCAAAATAACTATCCCTTAAGTTCACCTTGAGGCAGACCTCTCTAATAATACAACTGTGTTATGTAGCACATAAACTGACCTTTCATTCAAATTATATCCTTACACTAATCCATTCTAAGCATCGAGTATTTTATCTTTCAAGCAATACCAAAATTATCAAAATTTATATTTTGTCTTTGTCTATTAACATTTTTATTCTTTGAAACTCTTTGACAGTATTATATTGTATATATTTATTGTCTAATTTTGCTTACTCTTCTCAATAGTAATGTTAAAAGTAAAACATTTTACTAGTAACAGCTAGACAGTGCAGAGTTATCAAAATTATTGAAATATATTTATTCTATCTATTTAACTTTACATTAGATCATTCTAATTTTCTGCCCCCTTAGGCATCATTGAAAGTAAAATTCATAGTTAGGTATATGAAGTGAAATTCCCATGTACAGATGAAAAGGTTTACTTAGCTGCAGTTAGGAGTATTTTTTTTTTTAAATGTTAGCCTCTCTTTCCACCACTTAGGGTCATGGAGAGAGGAGCTATCTGTAGATTGACATCCTATTCTAAACATGTAATTCAAAATATTAATGCTATAATTCTAAAAATTGATCAGGACAAGCTTATATTTATCGATAAAAGCTTGTTCTGGGCGGGATTCAAACCCTAACGCCTGGATTGAGAGACCCAAATGGACACCATTAGTAACCTTGGCATCCCTAAGAGTCTTCATTTTGAATCTATTGGGGATAAATCTTGGGCAACAAATAAAAAACAGGAGCTTTTATGTAAAATCAAATATTTTATTTTATGTTAAATATGTCAGTTCATTTTATTGAGGCTTAATGAATACCGTGACATTTTAAAACATCAAAACATTTAAAACCAATCATTCTTTTTCTTCTATAAATGGTAGCAGTGAGCTAAAACCGCTTCAAGTGGCAAAGAGATAGTTAATTCAAAAATATTATCATCTTACATCTAAGCAAGAAGATTATGAATCATAATAGCATAAATATGAAGCTGGGCAAACTTACTCCATTAAAAGAATACAGACTTTTAGCATGTTAAATTCAATTTTTTTGTGTCTTCCAATGAAGAATAAATACTGGAGAAACTGGAGATATACTCAGATTCTAAAGATCAAGAAGACTACATGAATTAACAACATTGCAGCTAAGTTGTTCAAGAAAAGGGGAGAGGAATGCTATGATTACTTAAGAAAAATAATGGAAGAAAACAGTGGTTTGTTCAAATCTAGAAGGTAGGTGTATTGATATGAAGTTGCAATTATAGAATGAATTATCTTTCAGCGTTCTTCAATTTTCTGAGAAAATAAACAACAAATACAATTTTTACATTTTCTTGTATGTAATGAGTGTGTTTGTATAGATATATATCAAAGAAGATTTGATTTTCACCATACCCCAAAAAGTAAGGAAATATATTTAGAAGGATAAGAAAGCATCAGTGAGCTTTGCAGACCCTTGTAAAGCATGTAACAGGATAGGGAAGAAGAATATTGACGTTCAAAACATGTTCAAAACATTTTTTGTAATTAATAGTTATGGTTACAAAAACTGTTAAAAAGTATTCATTATTATAATAACACCTTAACAATTTAGACTTATTCCCCCTCTAAACGTTTTACCTCTTAACAAAATTTAGCTACCATAGTAATAAGTACCAAAAATAAGCTTACAATACCAAATTTGGTTTCTTTATTTTAAAAATTGTGAAGATTAGAGTTTATACACTAATATATATATATATACCAAGTGATATACATTCGGGGC
>KZ806938.1:622720-665911 GCA_000696205.2 Oncopeltus fasciatus
TATATATATATTATTGAACAAAAAAGGAGTAGTTATGGGACCGAGACTAATAGTGGGAAGTCTCTACTGAACTGAAAGTCATGTAAGAACAAGGGATCACTCCTCCCGGGAATTTGAGATGACAACCAATATGTCAAGATTTTAGCCTGGACTTTGTTTATCCTAGTATTGGATCTGGCTTTGAGAGGCGCCAAGGCGAGGCTTCGGAACTTCATCCCGTTACAGGAGTATGCAACCTACTCTTTACCCCCTGCTTGCCCTTGAGGATGACGTAGCAATGATGCGTCATTATATATTAGCCATATATATTAACTATCAGCCATCATCAAATAAACCTTAATAACCTCAATGAAGAGATAGCCTTGATTAAAATGCCCTGGCAAAATGAAATGCATGCAGACTGGAAGGAAGTCATGCAGGGTAATGAGAATATTGAGAGTAAATGTGATAAATCGGAGTAGGTTGCAAGTTTTAAATAGTAGCTCATCACAATAACATGGCTATATTAAGAAGAAACAGGGACATGGTACCAAGGTAAATAAAAGCTTGGTTTCCTTATAATAAATTGGCTAAAATGGATCTGAAAGAAATTACTTCCATGATTATATCACAGAGAGTAGGGCAAATGAGGCCTTGCTGGAAGAACAGTATGGCAACTGATGTAAGGCAGAAGCATGGAATATAAATGTGTAGAGGTCTATGCTGGAGCGAGCTATGACTCAACCTTATTTTCTTCTTTTTGTCTGTTTAAAAAAAAAAAAAGTGATTTTTGACAGTGATAATTATTATTCCTAGGAATTTTAATTGGATTTTTAAAGTGATTCACTTTCCTGTAGTTTAGACAGCTTCGATTCAATAATAGTTGCCTTTTTTCATTTTTTTTTTTTTTTTTTTACCCAGGCTAAAACAATAGGGGTCTATCTAATTACGTATATATTATATATTATGTGTTAAAGAATATACAAACACAATGAAAATATTAATCTGTAGTGTATGACATGAGACTATTGTTAGTTATCTACAGATTAAAGTGTAATTTTAGTATTTTAGTTAATTTAATGTATGTGGTCTTCAATAAAATTATTCTTATTATAATTATATCCCTCAAACTGAAAAATTTTATCTAGTGAAGAGAATAAACCAAGCAAATTCAAACATGCTTAAAACTAGGGCAAAAAATATTTATTTACAGAATGAATACCTGCAACCTCGTAATGGACTTCTAGATCAGAATTTTTAGCTGTTTTATGCCATCTTATTACTTGGTCAACAGTTCCTGTCATGTGTCTAAATCGCATTCCAATCAAAACCTGAAAATAAAAAGTGCCTTATTTAAGTTATTAATTAATAAATACTGTAGTCTGTCAAGTAGTAAACCTTTGTAACCTAAATCATTCAGTATTCAATTAATTTTATTTTCAGTAACTGAAGGTTTACATGGAATGGTTCAAGAAAGTTTCTGCATTTAGAAACACAATATTTTTGAAGCAGTTCCTTAATTAGTTGGATTATCTTTAAGCATTGTAATTCGATAGTTAGTCATACTTATTTTAGTAAATATAAATAGTGAACAAAAACTACTTACTAAGGCCGATTCTATATCCCAAGTTTGGGATCATTTGAAATGGGAATTACAAATGTTAAAGATGACCCCTATTTTATTAAGACTGGATTCCACACTTTTTTTCCAGAGGAAATTTGAAAATGTTCAATATCCCATGTAGAACCCAAAACAATTTGAGTAGAGAGTTATAAAAATCACTTCCACTTTAATTTGGATTTAACTTTGACCTAGTAATTGTGCAGTAAATGGAATTCAATGGAAATAATTTGTAAGCAATTTATTAAATTACTAGTAATCAAATGTAAACTTACTTTATGATTTTTAACTTCTACTTTTTTGGCAAACTTTTGTTCTTCATTATTAGTATTTAATTGTAAGGTAACATTGCCTTTCGTGAAAAAACTTTCTCTCTGCTGATTTATTTGTGAAGGAGTTTTAATATTTGGAATGTCAATGTTTTCAGAGTTCTCTTCATTCAAATATTGTCTAAATGTTGGTAGAGGCTGGTAAAGAGGGAGTGAAATGAAATTTTCTCTTTGGGCTGATGTATTGGATTGAAAATTATTCCATGTTTTATTTAAAGGGAAGGGTGTTTTCTGATAGTTAAAATTGTTAATTTGCTGGAATTGGGAAGGATTTGATCTGCATAATACATATTCTTCAGGTTCTGAAAATTGCGGGTGTGCATTTCTGAAATTAATCAAATAGCATTATATTAGACATATTAAACGAGAAACTAAGAACCTGTATATTAATATTAAATAATCTAAGAAAAAAGCTAAAGGAAATTTTTACAATAATGTTATCTTTAAATTAAACAACAAATGATTTGAAATGTTTTCCTCTACTTCTAAAACAACGATTTAATATGTTTTTAATAATAATAATTTTCAAAATGCAATAAAGGGATATTTCAATCTCCATAAAAACTAATAATTTAAGAGCAAATAAAGTAGGTTTCATTTCTAATTTAATAAATAAAGAGTTTCTTATTCCCTATTGGAGCTACCATAATAATAGTGTACTGTTAGGTCGGAGTTCATTAAGCAAAATCTGACCATTGACAGTGAAGTATTAGCTGAAAAGTCAATTGTGTTTTTAAAAAAGTTTTTTTGTTGCAGCGGGCCTAACATGGAGTTTTGAGCAATGAAACTAAAACAAATTTGTTTAAAGAAATATTTAAGGAGTTACACAAATAAATTGAACAAATAGAAGAGGGGGTTTATCAGAACACCGAATTTAAATTAATAAGCTGTCTAAAAGCAACAATTAGCCATTTTTTAAAATGAAATTTGAAATTTTGTTTTTATATGTAAAAAAAAAAGAATAATAATAAAGTCTGCGTTCATTACTCAGTATAATCATGCCATTTGGGAGAGGGGATTAGATATTAGGAAAGATCTCATACAAATATTCGTTTGTATTAACCATTAGAAATTTGTTTTATTCACTTCCTGAGTAAAAGACTTTCCATAATTAGAATTTCATTTTCAGAGTGCTCAGACTTCATCTATGAGCATCAAATAATCACATAATTTCTTAACTGTTTGAATGGGGAGCATAAAGCAATAAAGGGTCTCTTTGAGAGCCCAATATACTTAAATTCTCAATGAAATTTAAGTAAGGCAATTTCTATTTCAAAGAAACAGAATATGCCTATTTAACAAATGATTCTTTTAACCCTTAGCCATTAATAACATAATATGGTTATATGGCTAAGGGTTAAAAGAATATGGTTAAGTCTACCATAACATTAGGTAGACACTAATATTTGCAATATGTGACCTAACTTGAAAGATGAGTATAGGCCTCGAACTCTACAATGGTGCAACCCTTTCCGGAAGTTCTATAGAATTAAAATGAGATCAACAAAAATATAACTCTTAGCCACCTCTTTCAAGATATAAACAAAACTTCACTAAATAATTTTAAGAAATCATTTATTTCTATTAAGAGTACATAATTAAAAACTTTAAGTGTTCACATAGAAAATTATCATTACAATTGAGCATCTCCTAAACGAGTAATGGCTCATTTATAACAAATATTTTAAAAATTTCAAATGAGGGGTATTTTTATAATTTGTTATGTCTCAGAAACTGAAAATATTAACATCTAAAGTCTCTGGGGCACAAATCACAAATTTCAATTTTGGAGATACTTTTGTCTTGATACACTACTCACATGCTTTTGTTTCTCAAGGCGAAAGCGAGAAAACCAGCTTAAAATTGGAGAACGCTTCTCTTTTCCCCGATTCTCAGGAAATGTACAACTTTTTCCTAGTTTAAAAATATGTTTGAGATGCTCTTGTTAATAAATGAAAACTGAAGTATCAAAGATGAAAAAGGTGCACCAGGGTAGCTCAAGGAAACAGTCGGGTTTTGCAATCTAGGCACTACAAATTGTAGGATCAATCGCTCTTAGGAAAAGCTTTTATCGATAAATAGGCTTGTCCTGAGCCAAGGAAGTTTAGAATGGGATGGTAACTTGGAGATAACCTCTCCTCTTTGAAAGGGAGGCTAAAGATCATTTAAAAAAACAAAAACAAAGATGAAAAACTATTGCTTTGTGCAAAAAAAAAATTTTTTTATTACAATATAAATTATTAATTCCTTAGGTAGTTATTTGAAATGAATCAAGCATTCATTAAAAATGTCACAGTTTTTCTTGATTACTATATTATTGTCTTAATTAAAAAGACAAGGGATATTCAAACATTTTTTAACTGAATTTAAGTTTTATTCAAAGCAAATTAATTATTGCAACCTTTGACATTATATTTTTTTTTTAGCTCTTTCAATATAAAAATCCTATCTTCCAATCTAAGTCTTTATAATTTAGGCCTGCCCATCAAATAAAAGCCTAAGAATGAGTATCTGATGAATAGGTCTAATGATACTGACAGTTCTAAAGATGGGATCCATTTATTTTTATTTTATAGTGGTACTCCCTATTAGATCAAATCACAAACCCCTAAGATTTTTTAAAAAATATCAACCATACATTTTGGTAATATTATCCTCTAACTTCCTTTAAATTAAAATTTTAATCTGGTCATGTAAAGTAAAATAAAAAACCAATAGAGATTTGCAATTATTTGCTAATCTATATAAAATATCCCACAAAAATTTTCCTATATTCTAATTAACCAACAGTACATATATGATACAGAACTATAGAGATTTAAAATGGGAATTTAAGTGATTTATTATAGAATAAATATTGGATTATAGAAATCTTTAAATACTAAAGAAATACATGATAGAAAATGCTGCAACTCAAACTAAAATAGATGTTTTTTTGTAGGGGTTCGGTCAAGGTAACCTTGATACCTATATATATATATATTAGACACTTCTGTAGAGAATTGATTCAACTGGAAACATCTCATTGAGCTCAGATACATAAGGATGGTCAATCCCTTGGAGTACACATATTTATAATGAAAAGAAGAAGCTTGCCATTTTGAGACAACACATTAGATTTTCAACAAGCTCTGTCAAACTGAGTCAGTGTCATTAGTGGTAAATCTGACGACTTCTAGAGGAAAGATAAATTAAGAAAACTATAAATGATAAAACAAAGAAGATATTCAGGAAATTGGAAAACTTTTATTTTCTCTCTAAACCATCTGCATGGCTTCCTTTTTTTTTTTTTTTTTTTTTTTTTTTTTTTTTTTTTTTTTTTTTTTGGGGGGGGGGGGGCTTTGCTAAAAATAAGGAGCGAGAAACGTTCAAATTATCCACTCCTGGGTTGACTAACTTACTGAATATAGCAGCAATCTTGTGGCAGTTCAAATCTTAAAAGACAGTTTAGAAGTCCTACATTTCATTGAAACAGGTATCTTATACATCAAATCATTTACCATTCACGATAATATCATCATATCTTCTCTGCTGGACAGAAATATTCCAGACTGACCTTGGAATCAAAACTATAACTTGGGTTATAAGTGGACTTCAGAAGAAGTTCCTTTAATCACAATAAGACTACAGAACTGACACCTGATAAGGCTTAAAGTAATATAAACAGTCAAACAAAACAAAAGTTAGATTGCAGCCTTCAACAGAAGTAAGTAATCTAACAGGATAGTTTCAATAACAATCAGTGGATTTACTTATAGTACACAATTAAAATTATAACAATTCAATTAATCTTCATTATATATATCTTATATTAACTAATCTTTTAGCATACCTGTTCTGAATAAAAGATCTAGAAGGGATCTCAGAATACTGTGCACTTGCAATTTCTTTTCTACCTGAAAAATTGTAGGAGTTAAATGAAAGAAATAATTTAAAGGGTTATTATGACTACCAATGAATATAGAACTATCATATCTTCTATTATCCGTCTTCATTGGCTTCTGCAAACCATCTTGGGATAATAGAAGGTATGAAAGAATTAATTCATTGAAATATGCTTCTAAACAAAGAAAAACTTTATGGTTATGAAGGAGTGCAGTATAGCCTCAGCAAAAATCTTTCATTAGTAAACTCATACCCTTTTAAAAACATTTTTACGAGTCATCTTCAATTTTAAAACTTTTTTTTAAAATACACTATATAATATTAAAAACAATAGTAAAAGTAAAAAAAAAAAATAGATCACACCTATGTCATTTAAACTAGTAATTTATTCTTTCCCTCAGAATACATACTTAAAATTATTTATATCAATAAAGAGTTACTTAAACCTCCAGACCATCTAATTTTTTTTTATCTTAAATTAAACACTAAAGCAAAAACTTCTTTAGTTTATGCTCTTATCAAAACACATTCCTCAGTCTAGGCCAAAAAAAAAGTCAAAACCTACTGTTAAGTAATTTAAAAATGTAACATTCTAAACATTGCTTTCTTTTAAAAACTTTAAATTGTCTATTGGACTACTAAAGTCAACCACACTGATGATGAACTAAACAGATTCAAAGGAATAAACAAAATTTGGCTTGAAAGTTGAAATAGAATAATATTCTCTTCATAAAAATAAAACAGGAAACGAAACAAACCAATACATAAGTGACTGTATTAAATTTGTTATCCTTATTTTTTTTTAAACAAATTTTTAAATTTTAAAAGGTCTAAAGCTTTACTTAAAGCAAAGTAGTAATAATCCTTAACAATACTACCGATGCAGTACTAATGGTTTAAATTCTTAGGTGTCAAAAGAGTTCTGATATATATATATATATATACACATACACACACTTATTTCATTAATCGGATGAACTTAAGAAGTTGAAATACTTTCCTCATAAGATCATGTAAGAAGCCTCCTACTTCATNACGCCACTTCCTCGACCAATTTCAAGCTTTTAATAATTCCCTTAATGGTTTGCATAACCCCGAATCGGTTATTTTTTTTTTTTTAATTTACCGATACCAGAGCGCTAAAAAATATATACATACACATAAACGCGTATATATATATATATAGAGAGAGAGAGAGAGAGAGAGAGAGAGAGAGAGAGAGAGAGAGAGAAAATCATCCCTGTATAATGTTTATTAAACAAATTTTACCAAGACTCAATAAATATTTTCCTTATAATTTCTTAAAATGTTTAGGTAATGAACTCAATCTAAATAAGGTTATACCGTTAATCTCTCTTCTATTTTCATAGGGTGCAAACTTTCTTGAAGACATTTTTATGTATAATTATACTTCCACCGCTCTTTTATTTTTTTAAACTTAGCGCAAATTTGATTGAAATAAAATTGGACTCATTACACCCTTGAAAACACAAATTTATCTAGTAAACTATTTCAGCTATATATAGTGAGATTAAAATTTTTTATTAACATATTTTATAATTTTACTATTATTACTCATTTTTTAATATGTTATATATCTCTATGGAAGTATATATTTTTTAAATTCCTGATTCCCGAAAATATTTTAAATATAGTACATTATTACACATAAATAAGTAAATCATATTAAATTGTTGACTGTCTAGTGAAATTTACTTAAAAATTTATTGGTTTAAATAAGTTACAAAATTAATTTTAGAAGCATTGGGTTCATTGCGGCCATTTTGAAGGAGTCACGTTGTCTTGTTAGTTTGTCCAGCCTGAGGTAGTACAATATTGTATTTTCCTATCCGTCTCGCTCTTTCTTTATTTTACCTTTATACTCTGTTTTAAAATCTTTAGGTAACTATGGAAAACGACGCAGGAGAATTTGTTGACTTATACTGCCCAAGAAAATGGTATATTAATTTGTATTTATAGACTTTTTTCTTAATATTATAATTTTGATATTGTTATTGAGTGTATTTTTTTCAGTTCGGCGAGTAATCGTATTATTCATGCTAAAGATCATGCTTCTATTCAAATCAATATAGCAGAAGTAGATCCAGATACTGGCCGGATTACAGATAAATCCAAAATGTATGCCATTTGTGGAAGCATTAGAAGAATGGTAATAAGATTTTTTAAACTTTTTGAATTGAATGTGTGATGAATTTTTATTAATACTTGTTTTAATTACCCTTGTTTAGGGTGAGTCTGATGACTGTATAACCAGGCTGGCAAAAGCAGATGAAATATTACCAAAGTAAGAGACTTTATTATGCATGCCGTTCATATTTGTTATTATTAATATATACAAGTGGAAATTATTAGAGAATTTGTTGGGGTTCGGTCAAGTTTAATAAACCAAAAAAAATTTAAAGTTACGTATTTTTCATTATATGCTGATGTTTCGGCATACATTGTTAGTCAACTTCGGACCTGTTGAAGTGCAATGTTATCAGGAAACATGAGTAAAACAAAATATATTATTACATAAACTTTATCTAACTAAAAGTATTACGATTCAAAATACTTCGGTAAAAGAGTAGCAATATATGTAAAAAGTTCATTAAGTGGTGAGGGGTCATGTCAACTGGAACAAATTTGAATGATTGAGATGAATGGATTAGAAATAGGAAAACTTGAAAGGGAGAGTGGTCAGCATCATTAAAAAATAATATGGCATAAATTATGCTGGAATTATTTTGGTTGAGTAGCCTTAGGGTTTTGGAGACAGTTGCATGGGGTTGATTTAGGAAGAGGACTGCTCGTTTTTCAAACTGTTGAAAATGTTTGAATAAGTTGAATAAATTTGTTCTATGTTAGTTCTGTTATTAACTGGATTCTGTTAAAATTTTGTGTACGGTTTGAGGTAATAGGCATTTGCATTCATAGGGTTCAGTGTTAAGAATAGTATTTTTTTTAAAGACAAATGTGTGTTGGTGTGGATGAAATGTTGTGAGGGCAGATTTTTGTGATTGTTGATTCTATAGGAAATAGGGTTTTTGGTTTGTCCAATGTATGGAACCATGGCAATTAGGAGTGGAATAAAGAATTCTATTAATGAGGGGGATGGGGTCTTTGAGATGAGTAGAAAAAGTTGTTAGTTAATTAAAATAGTATGCTTCAGGCTAGGGAATGTTTTGCCTAAGGGTTTCTTAATCTTCTCTGAAAGTTTGTGAATGTAAGTGAGGGAACAGAAAGTAGTCATTGTTTTGAAAGGAGGTTTGGTTTTGGAAGTGAAAATTAAAATTTGTTAACAAGTTTCCTTAAAAAATTTATAGAGTAGCCATTAAAGAGGAAGGAGCCTGATTCGTTTGATATTTTTGTTGTGGAATGTCTTGTCAGAGAGATAAGATGTGGACAAGATTTTTGGCCATATTTATTTTCTTTTGATAATGTGGGTGATGAGTTAAATGTAGTTAGAATTATTTGTGAACCTGTCAGAGGAGATAGTGCTGTTGGCTTTACATATAACAAGGGTATCTAGGAAGAGGAGTTTATAGTCTGATTAAAATTTTGTGATGAATTTTATGCGAGGATGATAGGATTATAATGCAGTAAGGATTTGAGGGAGTTTCTAGATTAATAATAAGGAAAATAGGTTTCCAACATATTTTTCTGATGAACAATATGTCGTTTAGAATAGAGGGAGTGATGGAGTGTAGGAGGTTATTGAGGGTAATTTTGGAAATAACAGGTGCAAGTTTATATATCCCTTAGCCAGACTGTTAATCTGGTTATAGTAATTTCCTTGAGAGAGGAGATATCCAAAAGTACAATGGAGGGAAAGGGACGATGAGGTAAGAGGACCAGGTAAGAGTGGTGAGATCTTGGATCGTAGTCCAGTGTTTGTCAACAATTCGTGGTGCTTTGTCTATGGCTATGTTAGGGAAAAGAGGTTTGGCGTCTAGGCAGCAAAGAATGTAACTTTTTTAAATATTATTGATAAGGTGGGATTCAAGCTGTGTTTTGAGGTCAAAATAGTTTTTATGTCATAAGGATTTTGTTGGCAGAAAATCTGTAGAGATAAAAAGAGGAATTTGCTGGGTTTAGAGAAAGGAGAGTTAATATTAAATATGATGGTTCAGAAGAGGAGGTTCTTTGATTTGTGAATTTTTGGGAGGCTGTAACATTTATGTGCTTGAGAGTTGTAAATTATGCAGTTTGTAGTTAATGTCAGTCCTGTTGATTATGCAGCTCCTGTGTGACAGGATTGTTTTTTTTTTTTTTTTTTTAAGTAAGGGTTTTGCTGGAAAATTTGTAATTTTTCTGTGTTATTTTGATTCATAGCGCATGCTGCAGTAAATATTAATATTGCAAATATTTTATTAGATAATAAATGTAATATTAAAAATATTTTATTGATTGGTAAGGTCCTACTTATGAGTTATGACATAATCTTAGTGTCAAGGAATATATTTTGTTTAGAAATGTATTGCGAGTTTCATTTTTTAAAAATCATGCTAACATACTGAATTTAGCTCACTAACCCATTGTCAATGTGGGTTTGTCAAAGAGTGAATTTTTAGTTTTTTATTGCATGGCATAATCCTGTGTAAAATTTTATTTTTGATATCACTGTTTGTAGTTAAAGTAATATTGTTTTTCTATATACTTTTTTTCTCTATTAATTTACATATTGCTTACCTTTTGTTCCAGGAATTTCTGATGTGACGTCTTGCCTTTTACTTTTTTTTTATACATATAACATCCAATTATTGTTGATATTTAATTAAAAAAAAAGAATAAAAAAAATTAAAAAAGTCCACTTTCTTGTTTTATTTCTTGCTCTAATGTTCTGGAACCTACGTTTATATTTAGTTTTATTTAAAAAGAAAATTTATTAAACTGTTATTCTAAATTTATAAATATTCTTTCTGAATTATTGAAAAACATCTTTATTGTTGATCGATGCTGATTTATTGTGGGAATCTAAATTATTTGGAAAGAGGAATTAATACATGTATAGTCGAATTTCTTAATTATCTCATGTTAAACAACAAAATTAAATTAAGCTTGGTAAATAATTCATTAGCATTTTTGGATTTCACATTTGTATGGAGTATATTGGTATTTATACCATAAACCTGTACCAAAATTAGGGAAAGTATTTTAATTGTTTTTAATGTACTGACAATTATTTAATGTTTGCTGTAAAACATTGGACTTTGATGATTTTTGTATGAGGTAACCCCAAAATTTTACAGGTTAATAATAGAATCGAAGCTAAAGGAAGAAGACTAAGACCAATTCCATATGCCTCCTTACATTCGAACATTTCTAACTTGCCATCTAAATTATTTCTCATTAAATTGAGTTGGCTGAAGACTATCTTTATTGGGAATTAAGTTAATTATTTTATACATTACTATACTCATTGGAGACTTCATTCTATCAAGAGCTCTCATACACCGACCTAGCAGACATGCTTAGCCTATGACCCCACGGCCACTCGCAGTATTTTCAGGCAATGCATCACAGGAAAAACAACAAATTATGAGTCAGGAATTCCTGGATAATGCAGAAGTTATCTAATGACACATCATAGTACCACTAAAAATCCTATGCCGCCAGCTATTAAGTTAAAGGAGTTCAAGGTTAGCTAGTAACCATTCAAGGTGTCAGTGTTGGTTAACAGAAAGCAATTGAATAATTGGTATTTAATATATTATTGAACATTAAGTTAACTAACTAATGCTTTAATGGTCTCATGGTAGACAGTTGAAGACCTTCCTAATTATTTAAAGGCCAAAGAATTTAAGCTGCTGGGAATTTGAGTTAGTCTTTTGATTTCTCTCCTCAAACTGCTCTTATTCATTCATTTTTTATGTGATACCCTCTAGTCTTTCTAATAGCTCTTCTCTGAAACTTCATTTTCCGAGCATTTACTATGTTAGGGAACAAATGAAAGTAAATGATTTGAATGACTAATTTTCAATAATGGATTTTTGAGGTTCAGGGCAACATATTTATTCAGAAGGGAAAATTGAAATAAACTTCATTAAAAAAAAAGTTATTATTTAGGGAAAAAGTTTCTGCCATGTTGAGATTTGAACAAAAGCCCAGCATGAAGATTGAGAGATGGCTAAACATATCCCTAGTGATAAGTTAAAGTGAATACTTCGCAAATAGGTTTATAAAGTATTCACCTCAACTTACAAATATGTATAGCAATTAAGTTGTGACTGAAATAAGCAATGATACATATTTATACTGGATTATATTAAATGACCTAGTCAGAGTAATATATATGATTATTATAAATTAAGATAATTTTTAGTGAATTGTTATAAAAATACAGATATGTATGTGTTTTGCTTAATGAAATACTGTTAGTGTGTACTGGTTAATATTTACTGGCACACAAAACATAATCAGGTTCAAGTATAATAAACACTACAATTAATTTTATTATAAGAAATTTAAATGAACTTGATTTGTTTGACGGGAAGAATGGATTTATCTTATTTTTGATCCTGCAAATATGAAAACTGTTGTAATTATGAAATTTACCATACTGATTTTAATGACTACCAATATGAAAGATGAAAAGAATTGTTGATATGAAAAAGCTTTTGAGTAATAAATAACAACAGAGAGAAAAAGTACTATTAGTTTAAGAAGAAATATGTAATTAAGTTTATCATGTTTTATCCAGATATTGTTAAAGAAAATTTGCTAATGGTTAGTCACTTAATAACATTTATTTTATTTTATTTTTTTTTTTGTTTATAAATATCTTTAACATACAAGCATCAAGAAGAATAGGGATTGTAATTCCTATATATAAAGAGATTCTTGTTTATGTTACTCTTGATTTTAATGATATACAAAACTAAAAGGGAATAAAAATCATTTAAATTTTTTAATTGTGTCTATGACATTAATTTACTACATAAATTACATAACCAATATATATTATAATCTAGCATGCTCAATTTTTATTTAAAAATAATGTATATTGCCCTTAAATAGAAAATTTTTTAAAGATAATTTTAGTGTGAAAGTAAAATATTTAAGTTATTTTGTTGTGATTCAAATATTTATTAAAACAAATTTTGATATGCCACATCTGACACAGAGTATACATATCTCAGTATTTTTTAAACCAAGTTACATTAAGAATTTTTGTTTAGAAGTAAAAAGTCATAAACTTAATTGTGGCAGGTAAGGAAATAATTGCCAGGTGAGGTATTTCAAAAATTTTTACTCTTAAATTGTTCGAATTTCAGGAAGTATAAAACCATTTATTCTTTTATGCAAATGTACGTTCATGTGAGTGTGTGTGTATATATATATATATATATATATATATATATATATATATATAAAAGAACAAGAGGGAGAAAGAGTGGTTTCTCCTCACTCTTGTCTTGAAGGGCGAGAAATCTCCCTGAAAATTTTATTCATTGTAATTGTTTTTTTTTTGTGTGTGTTCATTTTACTCTTTCTCCATCCCGTTTTTATTTATTACATATATCACAGCCACGAGTTTTTCATTCTCTTTTTTTCTCTCTCTCTATTTATATATTGCCCCTCTAGATATTCTCTATATGTATGTATCTTTGTTGTAATTAGAGTTAAAACAAATTTACAGAACATGACAGGTGTAAAATGTCATTTTCTAACATTTATGTTCCATAACATTTTTATTGAGGAAGAAATTTACAAATGTTGCTTAGATAGGTTGAGTGCTCTCCCTGGTGAACCAGCCTGGAGCAAACTTTCATGATATACATTTTTCTCCAATTTGTAAATTATGTTTCCCTATTTTCTTTTATTTATATCCATCTTAGTAAACATAGCAAATCTACTTAGATTACAACGCTCCTGAATGATGGACTTCTCACTCTCATTGTTCTTCCTTCTAGGTCATTTTCTCTTATTAATTCCTTTAATAAAGCATAGAGCTTATTTTATCAACTTGACAGACTTTTTAGTATATATATATATATATGCTAGTAATTTAAAAAGTATAATTCTGAAACTACTTATCATATTGTCTGAAAAGGCAGGTTACCATTCTCTTGCTTTATATAAAGGTAAAATCTTTAGTAATACTATATTGTTTATCATTTTATGAATCATTAATAAGTTTATAAAGTTACAGCATTCTACCTCATCTTCGAGAATAATTAGTGTTATAACCATTATATTACTACATGAATTTTATCCACTATTAATAAACTGGAACTAATCATGGAATTAAAAGGAAATCCCAATCTAATAGCCTAAATATTTAGGTTAGTAAGGGTTTTTGAAGAAAGTTAAACCATGGTTTGTAATATCTTGGTCAAAGATACAAAAAAAAGTCTTATGGCAAATTTAGTTACCTCAACATTTTCCAGAAAATTGGATTGTGGCCTTCTGTTTTCTGATAAATAGTTTTTGGATGAAATCGGAACAAGTGCTTCAGTGGAAGGCTGCATAAACAAAATATTTAATACTTTTTTTTAGCGGTATTTAATCCCACATAAATTTTAACAATTTTTAGTGCAAGGGAACAGATAATATTTAATTTTTCCCAGCTTTTGATCACTGAAGATTTAAATCAGTGACATTGCATTATCATGTAAATTAAATTAAAAAAAAGTAAAACGGTGAATATTTTTATTTGCTCAGGTGTCAATTAGTTAATGGTATATCTTGATTCGAAAATTACATTAAATGGATCAATTCTAGTTGGGCATTGCTATCTTCTAATAAAATAGAAATAATCATATTCATTCCTTTTTTATTTTCAATCATAGGAAAAAGACTGCTTCCAAGACATTAAACTATCCAGTGGGAAAAAATAAGTTTTTAATCAAAGGTGTCCTGAATTAGCTGGTTTGAGAGGATTTTTAAATTAATTAAGTGAGTCATCAGCAGATAATCTTGGAGAAAAGAGACTACCAGAAGGCTAAAAAAAAAGAAACTTGGAAAAAGGGTAGCTGAAAGAAAACATATTTATAAATGAAAATAGAATAATAATCCTTGAAAATTTAATTCAAAGTATGATACTTATGATAAAGAAAATAAATAAGCATTATACAGTCTTAAGTGGATCAGAATCTAAAGCTGATACAATAATATTAACATTGCCCTTAAAAATATTGTTAAGTGATTTTCCCATTACTTTAAGAAAACCCCTCTCTGAATCACTATGATTTGTGAGAATAACAGACGATCCATTATGGTTGGCATCTAAGACATCGTGATGAAACATTTCTCCAGTGAGGTAAAGGTCAGCTTTCACTCCTTTCAGTAAACTTCCTCCAGAACCAGCACACAAAGCAATAGATTGTACTTGTGAATCTAAAAAATAATACAGTAAGAGTTTGAATTTTTTAATATGAAAGATGTTGACCAGTTTATAGCCAACAATATACCCTATTTATAAGTCCATAGGGCCCAGACAACCAAAAAGATATATAAACATACGATAGACCTCAAGGTATAGAGATGATAACAAAATAAGACATCCATATCACCTTTGGAAACAATTAAAAATCCAATGAAAATACCTTTTGTTTTCTCTTTAGCTAAGGCTAGTCTCACATATGGAAGTCCTATTCTATTCTTAATAAGTTCCACAGATTTTTCTATAGTTAGCCCCTTGACTTTTAATAATCGACCCATTCCACAAACTCCATTTTGTACCTTAAAAAATGAAAAATAATAATAAAATAAAAATTATAGCAAAACAAATATTTCATTAAAAACACAAACCTACTTTTTCTGATTTCATTGTTCCAACAGTAATGTCTTTACTTTCCTTCAATTTCTTATAATCCTCTTTTGAGCAAACTATTGTACAGATATCAGACTCACTACTTTTATTCCTAAAATTAAGAGGGAAAAATTAAAAAGACCAAAAAAAATTTTTTTTTCAATTTTCTCCTCAATTTACTTATTTTTATTAATAGTAATACTTTTTTTTTATCACCAGCATCCATCCATATTTTCTATAAGTCTTTAGCCTTACAATTGTGATAATTCTGTAGCCTATTCATGTAAGATGACACCTCTTTCTAGAGAAGTCACATTATTAAGATTGTAACAATCCTGAGAATTTGGATTCGGTAAGGAACCATTGGAATATAACTACCAGTCCATTCAAAAAGTCTTGTCATTCTTGTTAGGGAAGTTTAATATAAACAAATAATTACTAATAAATACATGGATAGAGGTTCGTTGACCGTCAGGTAATATGCTGGAGAAATTTGTCAGGTTTTCGACCAGGATCAGAAAAATAAAATACTGTTGGATAATTATTTTATTATTGCCTATGTTTCGATTTAACATGTAAGTCATCATCAGGGCGATAGTGATGTCTGGAGGGATCTGTGAGGGAGGTTTATGGTCACATCTCAGAGAGCAGAACTAAACTCTAGTTTAATAATTACCCAACAATTTTGGAGTATTTTACTTCTTTTTCTAACGCCTGTTATTTAATACATTCACATTAACTTACAACACACTCCAGTTAATGACAGAACTGACAAGGAACTAATTTTTTCAAACATTTTCACCATTCTGAAAAACCATTAGCCCTCCTTTAAAAAAAAAAATGTCTAACTTGTCTCCAAGTTCTTTTGGCCAAAGGAATCTGAAATAATTCCTACCTTTTTTCCTGGTATTGCTCCCTTTGATATAGGCCGCTCTCCTATTTGTACCTACTAACTACCTCCACCACCATCCATGTATCCACCTTAAGTTTTCCTAATTAAGGAACCTCCTAACCCTAGCTCTCAGTCATAAACTTTTGATCCAGGTGGCAACACGTCCCCTCGCCTTTATGACCTGGTGAATTTTCTACTCATTTATTATTGTTTTTCCATAGAATTTGATATCACATTAGTTTTAGTTATGTCAATTACATGTAATAATAATGTGAATCATATAACTTTTTTGTTTTTCTAATGACACTCTATTTCAACAGCCCTGAAGATGGCTTACAATCTAAGCCGAAACTGTGGCAGATTATTTTTTTTTTAAGTTGTATTTTTTTGGATCAACCTTGACCAAATCCCAACAAAAATTCTCAATTTATATTCATCATCAAAAATTTGCATTTTAATGTCCCAAAAACCCCTTGTCTCTTTCATAAAGTTACTAAGAGTAGATGAGTGGGTGTACTCTTTATAAGTCACTCATTCAGTACATTACAATGACATTTAAACAACCTTTATATGATTAAGAGCAATATAATTTTTTATTTTTTTTTTGGGGGGGGGGGAGAAGGGTACAAAATTTACTACTGACAACTATTTTCATAAGAATAAGATGGGGTCACAAACAAAGCAAATGGAATATTCTTCCTCATTTTTAGAATAGTGTGATGAAAACCCAAAAGTTAATAATAAATAATAAAGTTAATAATAATAATAATAATAAAACAATGGTCCTTTATTATGATCCAATTTATGTCGATTGAGAGCATTAAGGTTTTCTTCAGCTTGCAACCCATTGATATTCCATACTTTTTCCTATTTGAGTCCATCATTATATTAATGATGAAATATTTGTAATTCTAAAATTATTAGTTATTGGAAATATTCATGGAGCTTCTTTAACTCACCGATAGAAAATTTGAGAAAATTTAAGATCTCCTAAAACCATATCTATAGATGAAGTAGGGCCAATTATGACTGTGATATAATGCTTATCAGATAAAGCAGATGGGGATAAAGGTAATCTTCCATTAGGCTCAACATAATTTTCTGGAACAAAAAAATAGAAAGCAAATAATGTTATACAAAATGCGAAATTAAACTAAGCAAAAAATGTCATGAATCTTTTCAATAGGTTAAACACAAATCTTAATGTTAGTTCATATTTCTAGTTTTATGACTTTTTAATAGTAAGGTACTTTTAATGTACCTCATGGACTGTGTGTGTTTGTGTATGTGCAATTGTATAAGTTTCATTTGAGGTGTTCTGAGTTTAATCTAAGTTTACATTAAAATACTATTTAAAGAACCAGTAGCTTAACTTTTTTTATTTATCATTATTGTACCTGAAAGATGGCCTGTAATTCAGTCAGGTTGAAACATAGGCATAATAAAATTAGACTACAATTAATTGGCTTGAAATAAATTTAAATAAAATTGGCAAATAAAAAGAATAGTTTGAAATTAATTTCAAAATTGAAATAATCATAAATTTTTGTTTTAATTTTGAAAATACCCAGCAATATCTTAAAAAAGTTTTACTGAAGCATATGGCTGTTATTTACATCATGATTTCAAGCACCAATAACTAAGGGCCAGTTATTGGTGAGACATCAAAGGATCAGAATAACAGAGGGAAGTTGTCTTATTTTCAATTTAGCATAATTATCTGGTAGGTGGGTCATTTCCAACCTTGTTTCTTAAGATTAGTTGGAAGGGATTCATTTGGGTCTCTCTCAAGCTTGGCACTGCCCTTATATCAAGAAATAAATGTCTGCACGTTGCAATTGGTGTAAACAATAGGCTAGGTAACCTGTCTGGCCCTATCCTCCATGACTATGAATGTTGAATGGGATTTAAAAAAAAAAAAAAAAATCTTTTACACAGCAGCTGTAAATAACCAGATTTCCCATGTTTCATTAAAAATGAATATAATTGGGGAAGTATAATTTACAAGTCAGATAAAGGCAATGGGCTTAAAATGCATTCCGTTTAAATTTGCTAGTGAGGAAAGAGCTGACATTCTAGATAAATTAGTAGATTTATTTCTTAAAAGGTTTTTTTTTTTTTTTTTTTTAATATAATATAAACATTAGAAAATTACATTTTACACATATTTTATTTGTAAACTTTTTCATAAGTCAAATTACAATTTCAAATTTTGATCTCTATCTAGACCACCCCTATCCCTCAACCATTTTTAACCAAAAATGAATAATTTCAAGGACTTACAATAAAAAGCACAAATAGGGAATTCGGTTTTTATATTTTAAAATAAGAGGTCCTGTCTAACACTAAAAATTACATTCTTAAATACCTTTCTTAATATACTTATGCAATATAAATATAAATATTATAAAATTACATTTTCAAACCTATTTTGTTATATGTTCTAAATATGTTTTGTGCCTGTAAATATATATGTTTTTATAAGACCTAATTTTGAACTTTTCTAAAGCAGGATTGATGAAACATTAAAATTTTTTTTAAAAGTTGCTTCCATGATTGATACCAATGTGAATAGCTTGGTTTTCCTCTAGGAAATTTGCAAAAAGCCAATCATTTCCCCTTAATCTATCTTAATTGATCATGCTAATAATTTTCGCAACTTCACAAGAAATTTTTGAGCAATTGAGATGTTAACAAGAGGAATTAGAAGCCAAAAAATAAGTAGTACTATAGAAAATGTTGCTGAGCCATATGATGAACTGAAATTGAACTGAAAATTTTTTGAAGTAGCAGATACATTGATATATGTACAGTGAGCGATTCATTATAAGCAATAAACTTACAAAATAGTTAAGAATTTAGACTAGGAAATCTCTTAATTTCACTTACAATTATGTAAAATGATTAGCATAATTATTATTATATACCTGGCTCAAAATGTAAAGTAGTGTTTTTTCTTTTAATATATTTCTCTTAAAATATACAATTTATTGTAGATTTCATTCAGAAAACCAATAAATGTTTTAAATTTTCAATATAAAGTAATTTAGTATTTAAAAATCCTTTTATTAGTAATAAAAATAAATGATTAGTTGTTTACTATATTTTATTTAGTGCCTAAAACAACTTTAGTGATTCAGCCTTACCTTCCCAGGCTCAGACATTCATCTTAAAACCAAATGGCTGAGTAAGAAATAATTTCAGCAGAGATATCTGATATAAAAACTTAGAAGTTTAGTTACAGTTCAAATAATTCATAATTTCTTCTGAGTAATTATTTCATCTATTTAGTTTGAATTTATGAGTCATGAGAGTGTTTAATGAGCAAATGAATTATATTGAGTGATAAAATACAATACTGTAAAAACTATTCTTTGTTTCTAAGTGAATTAGAAAGGATTTTTCAAAATTTTCATAGATTGATATTTGTTATGATTTCATAGTGAGAGCATGTATGGTGTCCATGAAAATTGTAGGATGGTTTCACAAAACAATTGCAAATTGAATTTTCTTTAGCATAAAATTAGCATGGTTTCTAATAATGTTTTCTTTGCATTCAAAAAATCTAAAACAGACAAAATAATAAAGTTCGTGCAGTTTTGAATATAAACACACTCTTAGGGTTCCCTTAACATATGATAAAATTTATGGTTTCAGCTACTGTGGTTTCCAAGCAGCATTTCTAAAATGGTTTTCTTATTCAACATTAGACAGATCTTGTGTGATTTACTCTCAACATTACATAAGTCTGAATAGGTTTCCAATCATCATTAGACAATTGGAAATGGGTTCCACTAAAATAATAAAAATTAAATGGTGTCTAATTAACAAAGATTAAACTGCAGCTACCGTTCAAACTTGAAAAGTTTATTATTAGGAAGGATTGAGTTAACTCCTTAGTTATTATTAGTATTGTGGGGAAAAATTGAAACATAATAGGTTTATTTATTAATTTTTTTTTAATATGGAACATTAGTGTCCTGCATTTCTCTGCAAAAAATGTATATTAAAGATAATATTCATAATATAATCCCTGAGAGACCAGAGCCAGACTTGAAAATATTACTTTAAGCCCTCATTGTCTTCTCTTGGCAATGAGGGCATATGATTTTAATAATAATTATAATTATTATAATATCAAATTACTTAGTTAGACTTATGTATTTCTATCTTAAATTAAAAATTGAATATCTGCTTAGTTTACACCAATCCCTAATGATAAACTTTTTTGATCTTGAAACCTTTTAGAACAAAAAACAATGAAATATTCTTATAAAAAGAAAACTAATAAGTAAATTTAGCTATTAATTAATAGTTCAATAAAAAAAGCTAAATTAACTTTAAGCTAATTAATAAAAAAATAGTAATTTTAGCTATTAGTTGCTAGTCACATACCAAATGCATCTGCAAGCCAATCATTTACTCCACCATTAACAGCATCCCAGCTAGTATGTGGAGAGAATAGAGCTATTCTATTTTCTAGACATGCTGCAACAAGTCTTTCCTAAAAATTAAATATTTGAGTTTTTCCCTTTTTTCTTAACAATTATTCATATTTAATATTACTAGTTATTATAAATTTCAAAGTATTAATTATTTATTCTTCAGAAAATATAAACTCCAGGAATATAAATATATATAAAGCCAGGTCCAGGAATATCACATTTACTTTACTTATTTTTTTTATTGTGTTAATGCATAATTTAAAATATTAGTACATAGACATATATTTATAAAACAAATGATACTTTTTTCTTTTGCAAAGTGTGGCAATCAACATATAAGACTGATGTTAGAAAAACACGGTAGTATTTTCATAAATACTTCCTCCAAGCTTTCACACATCATATGATGGCTTTTTCAAGGCCGAATGGAGAATATGGTCTCATGGAGAATATCATGTGCGAAGAGCATGATATGCAAAAGCTGTGCAAAATAAAACTTTTTGACATGGTCAAGCTTGGTAGAAGTATTTATGAATATTTCTGGCTAGATGGAGCCTCGATGAATATGGTAGTATTTTATTTGTTCTACAAGTATTCATTTGTTGATTTGATCAGTTGTCTGGTGCTAATGAGTGATTGTTTCAATAAATATAAATGCAAGGTTATTAAAGATTAGATGTAAGATGCAACAATTTACTTCAAGTTAAATTATATTGAAGACTAGTTAAAATAAAAAATGAGCAAGGTACCTTGCCTGATGTAATCACTTTAACCAGCCACTAGGGGCACATAATCAAACAAGCAGATTTCTGTATACTGCCAATCATCTATTCTAATTAAGCTGAATTGCTTATTATGAACAATGAATACATTTTTTTTTTTAAATTCAGCTTTTGATAAAAGGTAAATCCTCTAGTGGAGGATAAAATCTTTAAACTCATTTATGCTTTGACTGCGTTCACAATACTACTTCAGGTCTTATCCATCCTTATTTATTTTTATTTTATCCTGATCCATAATCTTTAAGACTGCTAAATTAGAAGGATAATATCAGTAAATATAGGCTGTAAGTGAGCTATAGAATATAAAATATCATTAATGTAATTTTCAACTCTAACTCAAATGAGAATTTTTTTTTTTTATCTCCATTGCCCATAATAATTTTATTTTATTTTATAAATATTTGAGAAAATAAATATAGAACTCTTCGATCAGGTAGCTTTTAATTGACTTCTATTTCAACAGCTTTAAGTCATGAAGTAAGGGGCTATCTACTGATTACCATCCTGTTCTAGACATACATGGCTTTGGGCAAGTTTTATTTTCTCAATAAATCCCAAGACTGAAAGACCCCAACTAATTAGATTTCTCAGAAATTATGGATCAAGAATAAAATAAGCACTAGCTGGGCTTAACCAGAGATCTCAACTTTTGATAAGTACTTGCAGCTTGACCAAAAAGTCTCTGGTTTGATTCCCTTCTGGATTTAATTCTATTTTCTCATATAAAAACGACGAAGCCTACGTGAACATATAAAAACTATTTCATCACATTCGTGACTGAGGACATGCGGATATTTACAGAGTAAAGTAAAAAATAGCCCATTAGTTCTAAGTAAAAAATTCTCTAGAAGAGGAATACTTTATTCTCTTTGAGGTAATTGATTAGTACTCATAGTTAGATAATTCAAAAAATATATAATACATTAGTATCTTTTTTTAAATTAATTTCTCTAAGCCCAAAATATACTCTTAAAGAAAATTAAATTTGTACTCGTACCTTCCATGATGCTCTTGTTATCCTTTTCAGTGGGGAGAATATAGGTGGGTGATAGGAAATTATAAGATCAACTTTCTTTTCAATACATTCTTCCATTACAACTTCAGTTAAGTCATTGGTTAGTATAATATTTTTAATAAGTTTCTTTGTAAATGGCTCAATCAAAAGCCCAACATTGTCCCAGCTTTCTGCCAAGGAGAGATCAGCAAATTTATTAAGTTCTAAAACAATGTCACTCAGGGGAAGGCCAACAGAAATAATTTCTTTATCACCACAACTCATTATTATTTGGTTGGTATTAAATCCAGAGAGGGTTGCAGAAGACTGATATGATGCAGTTGTAAGTTTCTTTAATTTTAGACTGTGTATTTTTCTAAAACAAAGCCTCAATAATAGCATTATGCATCATCTGAAAATAGAATAGAGCAAGATAATATAAATATATTTATATATATATACACACACACATATATATATATATATATATAACACACACACATTAATTAATTTTAACAAACAATCCTTAAAGCTTAAATCAGTAGTTTAAGGGAAGGAAAAAAAAAAAAAGATTCTTCAGTTTAAATTAATTAAATGAACATAATCATTAAAAAAATTCTCAAATGAAATTGGTTAACCATATCAATGACTTAGACATAACCAGACAGGCTATTGTGCTCAGTTACAGTAGAAAACATCTTGAAAAAAACTTAATATAATTTCAAAAGGAGATAGTTGGGGTTTGGTAAAAGTTTATTATTAAATAAAAACAAATTGATTAACCAATATGGTTGCCAACGTTTCGGCCCTTCTTGAGGGCTATGGGTTAGAACACGCAAGTTATTAGTGACTCTCTCCCATCGTTATCCCCATAGCCCCGAAATTCAGGCCGAAACGTTGGAAAAAATAAAACCATTTTAGTTCATCAATTTATTTTTATTTAATAATAAATCTTTGACTGAACCCCAACTATCTCCTCCTGATCATCAACAGTCAACCAACATCCCATAGCTAATATAATTTCTCAATTTCAAAATTGATTTTAAAATATAAGCAGATGGTCACTCCATACTTATATTATCTGCTTTCAGCTTTAACTATTGTTAGCTTACTCAGTAAGTTGAATTAGCCTTTTTTGGGGGGAATTCAGATAAATATTGAGATAAAATTGATAAATATACTGAGAAAATCTTCAAGTCTAGACATAGGTGTGGTAGCTTTCTCATTAATAGACAAGTAAAAATAAATTAACTTGAAAATCAGGGTGAGCAAAGACTGTGTAATCCACTCACAAGATATTTGTTTTGTTTGTATTTTTTATTGTTCTTTTAAAATTTCTATGAATCTTCTATAAGTCATAGAAGCCTCGAGGGGAAACACATAAGGATGAGTTTATTCAAAATCCACAGCTGACTAGAGAAAATGCTTGGTCAGAAGACAGTTCTAGCCATCTGACTTTTTCTTATTCTAAGAATAATGGTACCCAATAAGGGATAGGTGTTCCCAGAAATTCCCTAATTCATAAATCAGAAGGAAAATTAACTGTGAGTATCATAATTCCAATGCTCTAAACATATTACCTTATGTTTATTTTCTTTATATTATATAAGAATAAATATTACATTGTGAATATAAAAAAATATGAATTTTATATAAAAGCAATTTAGGTAAAATAGATAAAAATAAAAGAAATCCTATTCTTTTACTACTAAATAAAAAGTGATAAAGCAAAATATTTTAGTTGCAGAAATAAAAAGGTTTATCACTTTTTTTTATAGGATTCTTCAATCCAAAAAATAAGTTATAAGCAAATAAAAGACACAAAAATAATTTTTCTTTTATTTACAAAAAGGCAATATTAATATTTTAGTTCAGGGAGATATATTAGCTTGCTAAATTTCAAGGTTGTTTTCGGATTTCTCTTGTTACAAAGGAATAGACCATCATGCTGTAATTCGATAACATAAGCCTGTAGCTATAAAATTGTTTAGAATTTTAGTTGATTTCATAATAGATTTATACTCCTTAAACCCCCCCCCCTCCAAAAAAAAAATGTGTTTTTTTAAAGTGAAGTGGTTATATTTAATTTTTCATAAAATTAAGTCAGTTAAGTCAACAAATATTACAAACTAAATTATGCGAAGGCAACACAGTATTAACTGGATGCTTAACTGGAAGATCACTTCTAAAACACCTGCACTATAGCCCAGACAGATGACTGACAAGTCACTAGGTGGAGTTCTTTAATCTTGTGAAAAAAAAAAACAACAAAAAACTTTGAAATTCTTTTTCTTTGGGAAAAATATTGAATCATATAATTTTGTTTAGTAAATAAATTTTAAGATTTTCAGATAATTTAAATTTCAATTAAAAGATTTCACCAACTTTACTTCTTTTAATATTGATCATATTGTCTTTAAAATCCGAATCTATATAGCCACTTTAATAAAAAATAAAAACTTATAATTAACTTTCATTATGAGTTTCAATCAAGAATAGATACCTACTTGTACTGTGACACCTGATAAACTGTTATTCTCTAATGAATTATTTTATTTTCAGATTTTAATTGATTCAAAACATTAATATTTAATGTGAATATTTAACGCAACTATTCACATAGTTGGTACCATTAAACTGCTATTTAAAAATTTCAATAGATCTTCACTGAACTTATCGGAAAGCTAAAAATGTGNGCCTAGTATCTCTTTACTTCTTACTGAGGAAGGGGGAGAGATCCCCAAAAATTTTGCTTCTTGTGATATTTTCTTTTTGTGTGCACTGCACTCTCTATCCAACCTGTTCTTCATTGCTATATATATATAAATGAAATAATTTCAGAGCTCTGGCACCTGAAATTTTAAAAATTATAAAACCTAGCTTAGTATTATTTATGCCCTTTTTTTCACATCAATGGATGAGTTTGCTAATTGCTGAAATTGGCCGAGAGGTTTAGAGGAAAACCAAAAATTAATATCGTAAAATCTTCATTGTAATTTGAGTTACAAAAAAAATATAGGAAACTAAAAAATCAAATTTTCTAAGGTTTAAGTTTTTTACATTTCTATGAAAAACACTTATGAAGGAATATATTGAAGAATATAACCGTGATAGTTGAGTATTTTCCCCACACTTTCTTTTCAGACTAGGGAGAAGTAAGTTTAGTGGTAATACATTTACATTCATAATCATCTGCATTTTTAAATTAAATTTCCTCAATTACTCTTACTTCTATCAGTCTTTAGTGGAACATAGAGTATCTGCTTAGATTATGTAGCTCTTTCAGGACCAATTTTTTTTTTTTCTATGCAAGAACCAATTCATTACTAAAACAGTTAAATATAATAATGCATTATAATCATTATGGATATCCATTGTGGTTTGTTGTCTACTTTTAATTTGTGCACAGTGCAATACTTAAAAGAGCAGTTGTTCAATTAACACTATCCTTTGATCAGCCCTCTTCTCATTATTACCAAACACTTCTCCTCCAACAAAATACCCTTTTCTCATGTTATTAATATATTATAAGGTTCACAAAACAATATCTTGCAACTATCAAAGCAATACCTTAGGTTATTTTTGGCTCAGTGCTTTTCACAGCTTTGTAACCTGGCTTGTTTTTCTAATTATACGAAATAAAAATAAAACAAAGGAAAAACAATTTTATATTTTCAAAATTGGGTAGACAGAGCAAGAGCTCATCTGGATCTCAAATTTTAAATTGAAACAGTCTTAAATGCTTTCATGTATCTTATTCGTTCTTTTTTTACTTCCTAAAAATTCAGGCGGTTTCTACTTTGGAAGAAGATGAGACAATATATATTAAACAAATTATTTGAAATTTGACTTTTTTTTATAATTTAGATTAGCCCTACTAATTAATTTCCAATCGATTGCACCCATTAAAAACACTCAATATATGACAATTAAAACACAGGTTCATTGAATTTCAGGATTGAAAAAATACAACTAGCGTATCATAAAATGTATATATTTATAAATCAGGCTTTTGACAAAGCATTAGATTACCAACACCCTTCCACATACTGGGTATTTTGATTATTAATAATTGATTTTAGTCAAATTTCTTGCTTTGCATTTTAAAAAAAACATATATATTTTTATGCATAAGATACATAAATATAATCTATAATATGCACATAAGTAAATTTAAAAGCCAATTAAATTACTAATAAATAAAATACATCTCAATGATATGAATAAAATAAGTTTGTCATATGACGATACTCGTAGAAATTTGTGGGAGTTTAGTCATTAGGTTTTGAGAAATCAACTCACCTAAAGTATCACAAGACTTTTTTTTAATACTGTTAACATTTTGGGTTACAATGTAAGCTATCATTAGAACAAAATATGGACTATATTTTAATATTAAAAATATAAGGACAAGATTTATATAATGGACTAGAAGTTGAAACAGTTAAAGAGAAACATAAAAGGGAAATTTCAGTACATAGCACAAAAAAAAAAAAACTAATTTCAAAGAACAAATAAATATGAGAAGAATAAAAAATAAATAAAAATGAAAAGAACAAAGGGGAAGCCAGATCTATTGGTAGAGTTTGATGAGAAATTTTAAATGTCAACATCACAGACAGGGGGTAAGGTAAATTTAACCAAATTGAAATGATATGGAAAGACATAGTTGAAAATAGAGGCTTCAGAGATTTATTCTTTCTGGAACACTGCAAATATTTGAACAGGATAACTGATGCTGAGTTAGATTGTCATTTACAGAATTGGGACCATGGTGAATCTGTATACATTTAGTTTGTGCATAGGCAAGTGTCTGTTGTTTTTTCAAAGTGAATCTAAATAATAGAATAATGGAAAATTGATCTTAACTGAAAGTGGTGGATGTAAATTACAGATTGACTGGCATAACTATAAGAGGTGGAGAGCAATGTACAAGTCTGGATTGTGGGTAGGGTGTTTTTAGGATTTTTTAAATGGGTCAGTAGTTCATCTAATAACTAGTATGGTTAACTGTTTTAAGCTAAAAATAAAAATAATAATTAATTTATAATTGGAAAAAGAGAATGAATTTGTGTTTTACTCTTTATCTATGCGATGTTTAAAATAGTTATTCTCGGTTAATCGGTCAATACTCTGACAGGCTCAAGATGGCAACAGATAAAGAAGCTGATCAACTTACCCTCATACCTGAAACAGACTGGCATGAGAAAAAACAGTCTATGCTTCAACAAAACATATCCAGTTATATTCTAATAGTTTCAAGATTATGGAAATCGTATATATTCATATCACAGATTATAATTAGTTCTATGTGAATATTTTCTTCATGTTTTAACTATTGATGGTGGTTACATTGTTAGCTGAAATGTTGGAAGTAAACAAATATATTATCTTGTGGTCTTCCAGAGCTTTTATTTTATTTAAATATTAATACAAATGAAAAATAAAAAACCTGAATTCTGGAATGCTAAAGCCTATATAAAATAGTAAAAACACTACTTATAATAAATAACTATATAATAATTAATCAAGGGAGTCATCAACAAGCCATATCTTAATAGTAGAATCATCACTGCAGGAAGCAAGTACACCTGGTTCTTTGGGGTGCCATGATACACAATTAACATCTTCATCATGAGCACAAGACTCAGTAGTGATTAGTTCAAAGCAGGGTTCATTTGGATTACTGTTATCTGTCTCCTTAAATAATCGAATGGCATTATCAGAACAAGCAGTGGCAATAATTCCAGAGTAATGGCACCAAGCAACATCATAGACCGTGCCATTGTGATATCCAGAAATTGTACAAACACATTTCCATGTTGGATTGTTGTCTACAGTAGCTACTCCTTCACAATTGCCAGGAAGATACTCTTTCCAAATCTTAACAGTGCCATCATCACTACAGCTAGCTAATCTTGTACCTGACTTATCAAATGCAATACCCCAAACAGTTGAATCATGTGACGACAAAGTAGAGACATTTATCCACTCACTATCAGCTGGGTCCTCCTTAAATATTTTGATTGTGTTGTCATAACTAGCAGAAACTAACAAATCTTCACTAGGGTGCCAAATGACTCTCTTAACATCTTGTGAATGGCCATATATAACAGCATCACATTCATATTCATCACTTTCAACTGACCAAACCCATACAGATTTATCGCGGCTGCATGTTGCCATAAATTTTCCAGAAGATGACCATGAAACAGATTTCACTTCATTTTCATGTCCTTCAAGAGTAGCATTGCACTCAAATTCTCCTGAAAGTTTGTCCCAAACTGAAACAGTAGTATCGAAACTTGCCGAAGCAAGGAATTTACCACAAGGGGACCAAGAAACTTCTCTGATAGTTTTCTGATGACCATCCTGTAATAGTGTTTTTACCTTCCATGTATCCTTACTTGGACCCCAAAGACGAATATTTTTATCCTCTCCACATGAAGCTATAATATTACCATCAGGATGCCACTTAACATTCCAAACAATACCAATGTGACCTTTTAGAACGTCAACTAATTTTAAATGCATTCTTAAAATAATAAAATACGTATGTAGTTCAGCATAAAGCAGATTAAAACTTACAGAGAAAAAAGTAAAAATATATACTGTAATAAAATAAAAAATGATGCTTCTTAAGCAGGAATTTAACAAATAAAACCTGCTAGCTTATAACCTACTTCAAAGCAAAGAGGAAATTAACTAAAATATTATTCCAATGTAAAATATCCATAGAACCTTTTGTTTTAAGGATCAACACACATATATAATGATTAATAAGCTTTGCTTAAAACCTTACACTAAAAAAAAAACATTAAATATAACTCACATTTGTTCAAATAACTACTTTTCCTGACATTAAATTCAACAACTTAGTAAAAACTCCCCTCTCATTAAACCACTAATCTTCCGGACTTTTTAAATCTTTCCTATATAATGTTCTAGCACACGTAAATTAAAACATATTCTTATCACTAAAGAAGTTACTAGTTATTATTAATCTAAAATCCTTAATGTATTTGTATATTTATCTGCACCTTTTACTATTTGTATTAATAACTGAACACAGACACACTCACACACACACATATACAATATGGGCCAGCGAAAGGATGATCTAGACCACCGGTTATCATGGCGAAGTTCGTGCGGCAATCTATAAGGGACGAGGTTGTCAGATTGAGAAGAGTGAAGAGGTACTGGCATATTGGCTGGGAGGAGAATGAAGCCCATCCCATTTCTCTGAGCGAGAGTATAAGTCCCACGAACAAGCGCCTCTACTACTTGGCACCCAAGAAGAAAAAGGAAAATAAGCTAAAATATGTGATGGCCTGGTCAAATGTCGACAGGATGACGGTCGGCCTGTGGTGGTTATCAACATGACGGAAAACCTGGATATGTTCGGATGACCATGGGCTGTCTGGCGACCTGAATGTCTTTATGGCAGTGAACCGGCGAGCATTTGGCGAATTACCTTTCTCTACCTAAACTATAACTATATGTCATTTCCGTTTGTGAAACCTGGCTTAAACCCTCTGTTCCCTCTTCAGCCGTATCCCTCCCTGACCATGGTGCTCTTCCGCCACGACCGCGCTGACCGAACCGGTGGCGGGGACGGGCTTTATGTAAACAAGAGTTTGAAAGTTCATATTCAAGCTACCTCCTCCTCCTCTTCCATCTCTCACGTAGAATTCCTTTTTACTGAAATCTCTCTGGGCCCTGATTCCCTCCTTATGTCCTCCTAATGCTCCTTTTGATATATTGCTAGAGAAAAGCCTATATAATTTTGTTCCCTTCTATCTTAATATAATTATCTTATTCTGGCGATTTCAATTCCAACTTTCTTTCCCATTCTCCCAACAAGTTGTATCTTGAGAATCTTTTTAACTCCCTTAACCTTTTCATTGTTTCCTTTGAACCCACCCACCACATACGAACTGTTGACACTTGGCTGGACCTATATATAACAGACTCACAAAATAATCTTTTAAAAGGAGAGTTTTTTGACCGTAGATATTAATATTAGATGATTTTAGTTGGGGTTCGGTCAAGGTAGATCCAAAAAAATACAAATTTAAAAAAGTATATTTCTTTAAAAGATTATCTGCCAACATTTCGGCTTACATTGTAAGCCATCTTCAGGGCTGTAGAAATACAAGGTCATGAGCAATATTGTAATACAGAATACAATAATAATTGACAATATTATAATACAGAATTACCATAATGTAATGTGATATCAAAAGTATAATTGTAGAAAGCTATGTAGGATCATTTAAAAAACATGCAGACAGCAACTTATTAAAAAATAATTGAATAACATTAAAACAGTAATTCACCACACCTGCCTCTCATGAAGGCGAGAGAAGACGTCCTGTCCCTAAGTTTACATTCCCATGACTAAGAAAAAATATAATTTTTCTGAAAAACACCGTGGGTGGTGGAAGGGTGGGTGGGGGGAGGTAAGAGGCGGAAGGTACAATGGGAGAGCGGTCTATTTCAAAAGGGGGGCAATAAACAGGGCAAAGGAAAAAAAGGAAGGGTATTATTGGGAATAGGTAACTTTGGAACTGGGAAAAATGTTTTACAGTTTTATTGAGAAGGAGGGCTAATGGTTTTTCAGAATGTTGGAAATGTTTGAATTTGTTAGACGATATTAGTTCTGTTAGGAAGGGGGATGGGTCTTTGAGAATGGTGTAAATAGATTTTAGTTTGTTGGTGGAAAAAGAAAGTTTAAGGTTAGAGAAAGTTTTTCTGAGAGATTTCTTAATATTTTCAGAAAGTTTTGGAATACAAGGAAGAGAACTACACTAGCGAGAGCCTAACCCTGTAGAGGGAATTTAATGAGATATCTAGCTCGTCCTGGTGGTGTAATGGCTTAGCACGCCGGCCCGGATAGCAGGAGATCCAGGTTCGATTCCTGGCTGGGACAGATAGATTTTTTTGTTCTATTCCCTCTCATTAATTGTTTAAAATTTACGTGGGATAATAAACCACAACCAAATAAATATTTTATAAAAATTAAGAATTTACAACTCGTTGACAATTAATAATAATTTTAACAATTGCTCATTTTTTGTTTTTTATTGTATCAAGCATATTTTAAATTATAAGCAATAAGTCCTCACATTTTTCTATTGAAGTTTTAGACCTATAACTTGTCAAGATTTGACCTAAATCCCCCCCCCCCATTCTTATTTATTTATGTTTTTAGAGGATTTCTATACTTCTTTTTCAAGTGTGTTAAAGTAATGTATCTGCTTTTGGCTGAATTTACTAATACAAGGCTAGACTACACAATTTGATATCACTTTGAGCAATATGTTAGCGAGCATTGATCAATATTCATAGTCAACTTTACCCCCATATAGAAAACATTTGGTTCAAGCTATTTTGAAAACTGTTCTTTAAAAATTGTACCTAGCCAATTGAATTCTGTAAAATTGTTTTAAATGTTTCATGAGGTAATATAAAAAAAAAAAAATAAATAAAAAAAAATTAATAAGGAACAAAGCAATAATTTCTTATTATAATTTTATATATCTCTTACTGCTGTTCGTCAGTGGTGATCGCCTAACTCATGAACAGCTTACTGAAGTAAATGGTTTCAGGAATGATCATTTTTAAATGTTAATATTTTAGTTCTTTTATTCAATCAACGACAGTTTTCTTAAATTAATTTATCTAATTTCGTATTATTTTTTTTACTTGTTATGTCTTATTCTCGTTTCAGAGTTTTACGTTTCAAATGCTTGTGGGACATTAATATGAAAACAAATTTTGTTGAAAATGATAGTGTATTCTTGAACTTAAATAAAATATTACGGTCCAAATTATCTACTGCAAAACGCACTCGTAATTCATTCCAAAAGCTCTCTTATTTTTTTACATTCAAACCATACTCTACTTATGATAGAGATGTTGTTAAGGAATTTAATTTTATCGCTAGGGAAATTGGACAACTTAAGGCTGTCACGAATGATGAACTTTCCCGCATACTTAAATCTGTACAAATGGTTGGTAGAAATATCACTGAGAAAAACTTCTATGCCATTTTTCTTGATATTTGTCGCACAGAAAATTTTTTCTCTATTGGGAAAGATTTTTTCTATCTTTTATATTCAGAGAATAAATGCAATGTAGCTACAATTGGGAAGTTCTTCAGGTTATGTTATGATTACTCATTTGAGTGTTCTATAGATGACAAGCGGTTTTTGATAACATTATTTGATGAGTTATTAAGGAAACATCCTATATTGGATGCAAGGTCATGTGAAAATGTGGCCCTTGGTATATCAATAACCGAGGAATGGAAAAGAGGATTGCAGTTATTAAAAATGACCAATTTTTCTTCTACTGCACCACCAATAAAAATGTATTCTGCTCTAATAGAAGCTGCCTTTCTTAATAGAGATTTTTATGTAGCTGATGAATTATTGCATGAAATGGCTCTAGAAAATAGAGACATTCCCTGTGAAGTCTACAAGTCTTGGCTGGAATCTTCAGAATCTCCTTTAACTACTTTTTATGAGATCCTAAAATTCATAGAAAAATATAACATTCGTATAAAAGAAGAAGTTTCTAATTTATTTTTAGATTTCTTTAAGAAACACAATGCTGCACTTAAGTATTCTAGTGTTACACATATACATCATAAGTAAGTTTCCTGTTATTGTGTATTAATTTATTAATAGTGTATTTATTCTTTTACTGTATCACATTTTGTATTTTAGTGGGTTTTGTCAGAATTGTAAAAGACCTCTAAAGTCTGTGGATATCACCAAAGAAGAGTTTAGTAAACTCAGAAATGTTTTTTTGGATCCAGTTCTTATTGGAAAAAATATTTTTTTAAAAACCAAACCAGATGAACTACAAAAATTTTTAACATTCCTGAAGAGGTTCAAATATGTCGATGTCGTATTGGATGGACTCAATATTGCTTATTCTAAAGATCTTTGTGCTTATGACAAAACTTCAGCTTCATTACTTGTAAGCTTAAGTTTGATGTACATTTTTTAATTTTTTTTTAGCTGTCTATCGTGTTATTTAACTTGATTAGATATGATTTTTAATTTTTTGCTATGTATAAAAAAAAATTTTTTTATTGCCAGTTCTTAAAGTAACTGTAAAACAGTTTATTTATTTATTCACAATCACACCTTGCAAATTTTAAAATACTTATACTAGTTACTAATGGTAATGATAGGAGGGGCCATCCACTGTTTGCCACCTTATCTAAGCACTTATGTCACTGGTATGACTTTAATTTATAACTATCATAGTCATCTTTCAAGCATAGGAGCTGCACAATCTAAGCAGAATTCCTATGTTTTATTAAAGATGGATATGAATAAATGTGAATGACAAAATATAATTTATAGACCGAGGAGTGCAATGATTGTAGAAGTTATGACCACTAGGCTTGTAATAGACTTACTTGAAAGGATGAGAAGGAGGAAGCACTCGCCCATCATAATTACATTAAGACATTTCTTCCACAAGTCTCTTTTTGTAAAAATAGAATATAAACATTTGAAAATTACATTTTAATCCTATTATGTTTTATAAAATTCTTCATTATTTAAATAATAATAAAGTTATTTAGATTATAAATTTTAGTTTCCCTCCATAACTCCCCCCCCACCCTTTCCTCATCCAATTATAACCTAATTAAATTCTCTCAAGGGTTTGCAATGAAAAGACTAATTACACCATTTGATTTCTGTATTTAAAAAAACAAGACTACTTAACTCTTTAAATTACATTCCTAAATATCTTTTTTAATATGCGTTTGTTTTTTAAGTTATAGAAAAAAATTGTTGTAAAATTACTTGTACACCTATTAACTTCTATACATTTTTAAAATAATGAAACCAAATTCAGTATTTAAGTTTTTTTTTTTTTTGTTTTTTTCGCAAACCATTGGATGAGTTTGTTTGCTATTGTGGGGGTCAAAGAGGTATTAAGGTGAAAATTGTAATATTTTTGTTATTATAGGTATTAGAAAAAGAAATTATACAGCAAAATTGATGTAAAATGTAATTTTATTACAATTTAAAAAAAAAAAAAACTTATTAAAAAGATAACTAAGAATGTAATTTTGAGTGTTGGGCAGCCCCTTTAATTTATAAAATATAGAAACCAAATTTGGTATTTATGCTTTTTAATGCAAGTATTTAAAATTAATCATTTTCAGTTAAAATTGAATGATGATAAGGGGGATAAAATTTGTAATTGTTAAATTTTTCATCAGATAAAAAAAAAATTATAGAATATAATAGGCATGAACATAATTTAGAATGTTTATAATCTACAATGATTTTGTGAAAAATGTATATTAAGAAAGAAATCCACTAATGCAGCTACGATGGGTGAGCAGTTCCCCCGCTATATCTTTCCAGCCAGTTTATAGCAACCTTTAATGGACATACCTCTTACTTTCTTGACTTTGAAATGAACTTTTGTAATTTATACTTATTTGTGTCTTTCTTTAATGAAACATAGGAAATCTGCTTAGGTTAGGCAGCTCCTGCATGACTGACTTTTTGCTTTAGTGCTTATTTTAGACTACTGTAATAAAAAACAATACTTTAGAGAATATTATACTTTAAAATATAGTTATTTTGCAAAATTAGGTAGTGATAATGAGATATTGTCTATCTGAAATTCATTTAACTAATTTCTATTGAACATCTTATCAATTTCATATGGTATTTAAGTTAATATAAATTGGGCATATAGGGTTGAAACAACCCAAAGGGTTTGCTAATCAGCAAAAGTGCTTCATACCAAGTTTGGAGTCAACAGAAACTTTATACTTAATAAGAAATATTTCTTAAATCATAGCGGCCATAATTTCCTTAAAAAATACTTTTCTCAATATATTATGTAGTTCAAATTATAAGAAAATAAAAGTCTACAAGGAGGAAATATTAAATTGTATTTTATAAGGAAATTTGTATTCTTTAAGTGTTACTTTTTTCCTCAGAGATCTGCCTTATGGTCTTTCTTTGGCGATTAGATAGTTTTTCCAGGAGCAAAGTGGTCGATCCTGCTCCCAACCTTTCCTAAGATAAGTGGACTGAACATGTTCACTCCTCTAGATATGTTGTCAGCATTGTACTGCCATTTCTCATTTATATGGGGATCTTCCTTCTTTCAAGCAAAGCTATTATTATTATTACTATGAGTCCCCCTTTACTAGAAATTAGGGACACAAGTTCTTATCCCTTTAGAAACCTCTATAGCATACCATCTTTGACAGTATTTATTTTCCTCCCCATTAGTTATTGTATATCTTCACTCTCCTTCTACATAGGAAGGAGAGTGAAGATATACAATCTTAAATCTTCTAATTTCTACATCTTGAAGTCCTTTCCGAGAAGGTGTCTTTTCATACCATTCTGATTCATACCTCCTGTGGGCATCTTCCCATTTAGTGGCTTGCTGTACTGTCTTCTTCTCCACAATCTTCACAATATATTGTCCAAATTATGTTCATATGTAGCTAATGGGCCACAATCAGTGATTACTGGCATAAAAGCAGCTTCTTTTGTATCTATCAGAAGGTACTCTGTCTTCCTATGTCCATTCTTATAAATCTCTTTATTTGTCTCTAATCCTCCATCCACATCTTCAAATTTCCTCTATCTTTCTCTGTATTCAATTCTTGAGGTCCTTCTTTTTTTCTATTTTGCATAGTAGTCCGCTGTACCAGTTCTGGACCAATGTAATCTGCTCTCTCATTTCCTTTAATTCCTGCTTAACTTATTGTATATTTTATATTCACTTCTTGATTAAATCTTAATAAATTTTACAGTTTTAATTCTTCAGTTCCCAAGAACGAATCCCCATAAAGCTTGACGAAATAATTACCTCCAAATATATTCGACTTACTCTTCTTCCCTTTCTATTTCATCCATCCACCTTTGCTAGTCCCATCTTAGAAGCCCTGACAAATTCTTAATGTTTGCATGACCTCTGAATTTTTTTTCCCAGTGCCTGTACACTTTTGCAGAGATATAAGCTGCAATATTACCATGTTCGAACTACCTGATGCTCTCATGGGACAAGCATCATTTCAATGTTACTCGTGTAAATTCTTTTGTCCTTGGCAACATTCGGCACATTAGTCTCTGGATAGACACTAACTTCAATTCAAACTTTGCTATCTTGCTCGCTGTCTACTATACCACATTGTTCAAAACAAGCCAGTGGATGATGTCTTGTCGAAAGAGTTTGTCATCCTAACATGAAATAGAAACAATGAAGATGTAGGACTTAAAAAGTAACACTTAAAGTATACTAATTTATACTGTAATATAAGGGAATATATTTACTTAACCAAAAAAGACCATCATACAGGAGCTGCATAAACTAAGCATATTTCTCTTGGTTCATTAAAGATGGACACAGATAAAAATATGTGAATAATTCTTACTATATACATATGTTATACTTATAACAGATTGAACCATATAATTAAAAAAAAAGTGTCAAGAGTTTTGATGTATACTCAATAACTTCGAAACCACTGAAAATATTTTGATGAAACCTTGAGTGAAATTGACTACTTTAATATGCAAACAGTATGCAAAATTTGTTTCACTTATTCTCAGCTTCATTATCATTTGTAAGATATACATGATGCCATTTTGGGCCAATCTCCATGCTCTTCTAATCATTCTACTCTTCCTTTCAGTTTTAATCTAAATAGAATAGATAAATGAATTTAATATATTCACGTGAGCTTCCATGGTCTCCAGAAATATTTATAAATACTTCTTTCAGGCCTGGTATTGTATAAAATTTTCAAGCCCTGAAGAAGTCTTTATGAATCAATTTCATATTGTACTTGAACACATGACAACTTATCATTGAAAATATTTATTTGTTCCCAATCTGTTTTGGACTCTTTCTAACCTCTATTTTCTTTCTCCTTTTGAATACTAAGATTTTTCATCTTCTTCGTATATACCTTCGTATATATCTTCTTGCTTCATACACCCCATATCTGCAGCATTCTTAACTAATTCCACTCTCAGGTGCCTTTAAACCACCAATGTTACTCCATCATCTGAGTGTTATCTTTATGTATATTTCTGCCTTGTTCATCTTCTAAAACAGATATCTACTGTCTTCTATATATCTTTATGTCCTGTTGTGAGGATAGGAATCTTCCCTGTGGAGTTAATTCACTTTATATGAGGAAGTTGTTGACCGTGGAGATATACAATTGAAGAAATAAATGGAGTTTGATCAAAAAGTTTATTAAAAAAAATAAAATTTTTTCAAAATGTGCATTTAAAAAATATTTTTTGATATTTTGGTTTATATTGTCAGACATCTCAGGGCTGTCAACTGAAATAAATGTCCCGAGAAGAGATTATAAATAGAACACCCAGTCATTAAAACACGTAAATGGGTACATAAAAAGTTTATTGGAGAATAAAGAGACCACATAAATCTATTTATAGTCAAAATAGAAAAATCTGTTTAACAAAGATGTGGAAATAGAAAGTGCAGTTATAAAAATGAAGAGGGGAGGAGTTAAGGCAGTAAGGTTCAAAGGGATAACTGCTAGTCAAAGGAACAGTAAGAGAATTTTACAATATAGGTAAAATTATTGAAGATTAGAAACTTAAGGTTTCAGTGACAGGTAGGAGAATTTTTGACAGGGTCTGACAATTTTTCAAAATGTTGAAAATATTAGAATTAGTCAAAAAATTTTTTCTATATTGGTTCTGTCATTAACAAAAAAATGTTGTAATTGATGTGTGCGGTTTTGGATATTAGGGGTTTATTTTCATATGATTCAGTTGAAAGAATAGTAAATTTATGTCCAATGTGCGCCCGCAGTGCATTGTGAGGACTGTTTTGTTTGTTTTGTGTTTAACTTGTTTTCTTCAAAACTTAAACTTGCTTTTTCCATCAATAATAATATTAAATCTCAGTACAATCCCCTCATCAAGCTTGTTGCCCTTCATCATTAATCCCACATTGTTTATAAAATTCCTTGTTTCATTCCCATTTGCCATATTGTCATGTTTCTGCCAAACCAAAGAGCCTATTAACCATACAGTCAATATAACCTAAAAGTGACTAAAAGACAACTTTCTTTTAAATTTTACTAAAATTAACAAAATGTTAGCAAAACAGCACCTAATAAAACAATCTATACCTAACAAATTACCAAGAAATACCTAAAAACCTATGCTTAATAATACCAAAAAACTATACCTGTACCCAACAACTATACCTACCAACCTAAATGTATGCTTAACAATATCTAACAACTATGCCTGAAACTTAACCACAATAACTAACAACATAACAGTATCTAAGAACAACTATAAGTGGCTGCACACACCTAATTGTCCCGGTATTCATTTCCTCCTCCCCTCTGGCTACTGAGCTATCATATAATGAGGACCATAATGAAGTTGAGGATGAAAATCCTGATCTGACTGAATTGGAAGTTGTGGAGCCAGAACAACTGTGCTAATGTTCAATTTGTTAATTCAGAGAGCCAGGACATGTCATTTACTTCATATCTATCTTTTCCATTCTCAGTGAAATCAGGAAAGATATCTTCGGAAAGGGCGAACTTGTCAAGACTGAAGTATTTAGCTTTTTAAGTAGGGCTGTTTATGGGATTATTTTTGGCATAATAATATTATTTAACATTATTAAATTAGTATTATTTTAGAAAGACAACCTAATTTAAATGTAATTATTTGTAATACTTATTTCATACCTATATATCATTTTTATATTTTGCCACATTAATAAATATTTTCTATTATAAGAGAAAAATTCATTATGAAGTTTAAAAAAAAAAAAAAGACTATGTTTTAAGAGGTTCCCTGCTGATGGATGGCTCTAGCTGATAAACATCCATGCTTATCTGAATAATTGAATAAAATCATAATTAGAGTTAAATGTTAATATAATTTTAAAAATGCAATTTATTATTATTATTGTTAAAAATTTTGCCAAGAATTAATTAATAGCTTGCTCACTGAGAAAATCTTATGAATATTACTGAAGTCAGGTAAGGTTTACTATGCCACTTGATATTGGCATTGGAGCTATACAACATAATTAATCATTTGTTAGTTAAATTTCACAACTCCTATTGAGATGGGACAATTAGTCATAAGTTAAATAGCTTATTGATCGAAGTGTCCAAAAATTGAATGCCATTAAAAAATGTCTGAAAAAAATTGTGATGTTTTTATTAATTTTTTAAATCTATAAATCAAATAATTATTGATAGTTATTTTTGTATTACATTAGAAACAAAATTTAATTATATTGAATTTATTTCAGCTGCGGAACGTAGTAGAACACTTTGTTAGACAGTCCAAAAAAGTGGCTGTTTTTGGAAGAAAGCATATGAATTCTTGGCCTAAAACAAATATGAATTTTATCAAGCAAAATTCTTACATTTTCCTGGCAGATGATGTGTAAGTCTTTAGATAACAGTTATGAAGATACAGAAAGCCAATAACAGTTAGGTTTAATGTCTTGAAAAGTAAGAAACATAAATTATTTAAAATAAAAACCAATGGTAATATTCTGTATTAGTTAAGCTAATAATTATGATAGAAACTTGTGTATTTAAGTATAATATTATTTATGGTTTTTAAAAAAAGGAGTAAAAGAATAATGAAAAGTTATCTTTAATAGTTAGTAAAACAACACTACAATTTCTTAACGATATGAAACTAACTGGGAGTGTGATTAGGAAATAATATATATATTTTCAGGCTGATGGCTTAGAGACTGGTTTTTAGTGATATTTGTAACTAATTTTTTGACGTAATAATGTCATATTAAATTTAGTTATTAAAATATAAAATTTAAAAATAGATTTTAAATATTTAGTGTAATAACTCTACTTTTCTAAAAAAAATAAATGAAATAACAACTAAAATTTAAAAGGCACAAATAGTCTTCACATAATTTATTCAAAAACAATATTTATAGGCCATTTTGACTTGTCTGTATGTAGGAGTCATTATAAAAGTCTGTCGCACAGCAACAGTGTAATTTAAGCCTATTTCCTATGTTTCATTGATAATAGTAAATGATAAGAAAAGCATATAGTAGGTATGAACTCTAAGCTTTGCTCTTAGCCTTTTTTTTTTATTCCTTCTGATCTTTTTTTTTTATTTTTTGATCCATTTTCAGTTGAATTATTGAGCTTCTATCGACCTCTCTTTTCTTTATTTATTTCATAAGTTTGAAAAAAAAAGAAGTATTTTCTTCAAAGTTACTAAAGATTCTCTTATTAATTACTTCCTAGAAAAAGTATGACTCAATTAAGTTGGTTATTCAGCTATTGACCCATAATTTAGGATGAGCCTTATTTTTTTAGTGTTTTAAGAGAATCTTTCTAGAATGGATTGATTTATCATAATTTTTATTTTTAGTTATTTCTGATTTTATCTTCTTATAATAATACCATGATTAAGTCAATGGTATGTTATTAAGATATATGTAAAAAATTATTTCTTGTTAGTTTTTTTTTTATTGAATCTGTCACATATAAAAGGAGTTTTTAGGGCTTATGCACTTTATTTACAATACACACACACAAAAAAAAAAAAAAAAAATAGGAAAATGGGCTTGTTGTTTTCTACTAATTAGGTTTAACAACAAAAACTGAATGATAATCATAGGTCTGTGGTAGTAAAAAATGGAGTATGGAATCAGGAAATCATGATTTTTTAATTCTATAATTTTTTTTTAAAACTTTTATTTATTTATTACAGTCTGTTAAATAAAACATTTTGTAATTTAATTAAATGAAAAGTAAAAATCAATCACAGAAGGAGAGAAGGTGACCAATGACACCACTCTCAAATTATTTACAGACTGTGTCCCCAGGAAGTTACTGGGCCAACTTTGTTTGAGTGGACGGGGAGGGTTGTAGGGGTTGGAGTTGGAAGACAAGGTCTGTGCTAGTGGATTAAGATGGTATGGCAGTTTACTGCGGAAAAGGGTGAAGGGCAAAGAAATGAGGTCTTGAACAAAAGGGATATTAAGATCATGGTGAAGGGATGAATTGGATACGTAATAGGGAGCATTTTCAATTATTCTGAGGGTTTTGGATTGAAAGGACTGGATTCTTTGGATGTTGGAAGGCTTGGGGGCACCCCATATTTCTACTCCATAAGTCCTGATTGGTCGTAGTAAGGTTTTATAGAGCATCAGTTTGTTTTCTATCGTAAGATTGGAGTTCTTATTCATGAGTCTGTATAAAATTCCTTATCGCCGATTGAGTTCTTGCTTTGAATTTTAGTATGTTTGCCCCATGTAAGTCATGTTTGCCACACCATTGTTTGATTTTTTTGAGGTGATCTTGTAGGTTTTTAGAAGCAGTTTTAGGATCATGATAGGGGGATAGGATAGCTTGGTCGTCTGCAAATAGAGCTAAGAGGGTACTCAGGTGGGTAGGGTTGTCAGCAGTGTACAGGATAAATAGGATAGGTCCAAGCACAATACTTTGAGGAACTCCTGCTTCCACTTGGTAGAAATCGGAGTAATCTAATCTTTGCCAAACCCTAAAGAAAGGTTGAATAAGTAAGACTTAAGGATAAGGTAAGTATTACTAGGAAGTATGGATTTCAGTTTAAATAGAAGACCACTGTGCCTTTTCTATCAAGTTCTTGGGAAACATCCAAAAAAGCTCCTGGGCAGTACTCTTTGCGCTCAAGGGAAGAGGAAATGTAGTCTACGACTGATACCCTGATTATATTAACTATTTTTAATGTTGTTTTTTTTGTTCATGGCATCTAACAGCCACTAATATAAACAATAATAGATATAAAATATATTCTAATATTTTTCTTATAAATAATTTAAAAAAAATAAAAAAAATGCATATTGAGAAAGACATTTGTGAATGTTATTAGGAAAGTAGAAAGCTCTACCACCCTGCATCTTCTTGTCCATCATGAGCTACCCTAAGCTTAAATCTTATTTATACCCTCATTGACCATTCTTCGCTTATTAAAAAAAATAGTAATTTAATCTTATTCATTTCCATCTTTAATTAAACATGGACAATCTTATTTTTCACAGCTCTTGTGTGACAGACACATTTTTTTATGTAATTAAGTTTGTCGATGAACTCAAGGTAAAGTTTCAAACATTATTTTCTAATTGATAGATTTTATTTAATTAATTTATCATTTATTTAAATAAAGGATTAATGTATTAATAGAATTGTTATTGTTTTCTAGATCTGAAGATGATCCATTTCTACTATATACTACTATGCATAGTGGACTTGGAACTTTCTTTGTTTCAAGAGATCAAATGAGGAGCCACAAGTTTCTTTTGAAAGGTTCGGATCTGGATCTAATTTTTTCACGCTGGCAACAAAAACACCAATATTATATTAAATATGTTACACTTGATGGGCAGGTAAATCTTTTGGTAAGTGCATTCTCAGTTTACGCTATATTTTTTTTTTTTTTACCTATTTCAAAATT
>KZ806938.1:678800-710427 GCA_000696205.2 Oncopeltus fasciatus
TTAATATAATAAATGACGAGAGCCGACAAAATGCATGACAATGTCAGCTACTTCGAGTTTAAGACGAATTTCTCGTCTTTCTCGTAAGTTAGGCTCTCGCTAATGAAGAGGGAATAGAGTGAGATATCTAGCCTGTCCTTGTGGTGTAAAGGTCAGCATACTAGGCCCGGATTGCAAGAGATCCAGGTTCGATTCCTGGCGAGGACAGATAGATTTTTTTATTCTGTTCCCTCTCATGAAAACACCTAATGTTTAAAAATAAGAAGCAAAAAGTGTGAAGAATTGAAATTTATTCTGTACCTTCAAGCATTAGATCATATTTAATTTGACCCTGTTCTCTGATTTATACCTATTAAAAAAATTTGACTAAAAATATATATCATGGCAGATACTAGGGTTCCAGTTGAAGATATTGAATATAAAATACTGATGATTCCTGAATTAGTTTTTTTAGAGGAAAGAAAAAAATACATCCCTCTGATTAGTCCTTTACAGGATTGATTAAGGACAAAGAGAAGAGTTCATTGATAGATACCAAATAATAGACCAAATTAATTTTCTTAGTCACATTTTTTGGGCAGATCAGTTCATCATTTGAGTAGTATTTAACTGGCATAACAGTTATCCCAAAATACCCATAATAGAAACAGTAAAGTTGCCCCACAAAAACTACAATTTCTAAATAGGAATTATGGAGTGAAAGATGTGGAGTCCTAGAATTCCACACCACCAATCACATATTAATTTTTTGCAGTGAAGAATGAAGTTTATAATGAAACTAGAAATAGTTTAGAGAAGTTGCCAAGTAGCATCATAATACAGCACAGAAATTGAGTTACTTTTTGCTGAAGTAGCTTTGAGCCAAGAAAGAAAGATGAGATTGTAAGGTAGGTAGAAGAGATTTTCAGATTATCTTACTTAATTTCAAGATATTTCCCTCTTATTTCAATGATTTTGTTGACTTTATTCCCTCATTTTTAAAATAAAATAATTTTGTTTTAATTAACCTTACCCTTGACATTAATTCCCACTATTTATCATTTTATGTTCACTTATCTGACTTATTTTAGGAAAAAAAAACCTTTTCTCAGAAAATTTTTATTCAGCAATCAGAATATGTTTTTACAGTTTGTAAGTTATATCCAATCACGAATATGAAAACATAAATATTTCAAAGCTAAAATGACTATTTTATATATAAAAGGTTTATTATGGTTTTTAATTCATTTTAAGAAAAATTAATAAGTCAGACAATTAGAAAACGAAGAAGAGAAATTTAAAATTATTTGATGAAATTTAATGTTACTGTAAATAGCATACTTGATGCAATATTCTGTAACAAGCTCTGTGGTACTGTTTATATTAGGATACAGAATTGGAAATTTTTAAGATTTTTTATTGATAAGGGTTGAATCCATTGAAGCTGAGCAAGTCAATGAAAATATTTATATCCAAATATATATTTTAACTCGAGTTAATCAAACAAATTAAATATAAATGCCATAGGAGGACTAGCTGCAAATAGAATGAAGCTAAATAGGGGATTGAATGCCTAATATATTAAAAAAAATAAAATAAAAATGTATTTTCAGTTTAAATTAATTATAGGAGCCAGCAAATCATATCAAGCAAGATATCATATGATGGCTAAAATATGCAAGCCAAAGAAGAACTACAGTGTTTTTGGAAATATTGTTAAAAAATAAAGCCAAAAATTACAAGTCCTATTAAAAATTTATCTCAAGTAAAAATCCACAATTTACTGTAAATTATTCAAATTAAAATATTTTAAAGCCTCTTGGCCAAAAGAATTAGGAAAATTTTGAATGGTTTCTGCATCTGTTTGTTATTTTATCTCAAAATAATATTTGAATGGACATTAGAATAGAGAAAATCTATATATTAACTGTAAGGACAAAAAATCTTTTAGTCAGATTTCCTCCAGAAGCGATAAAATTTACCTGTTTAGTGCTACACAAACAGTGTATAGATTTTTTAAAATCTGTTGGCTCCCCAGTATCCATAATTTTTAAAATAAATATATTTGAAGGAGAGAGAAAGAGTTTTATCATATATGTTATACATAATATTTATATTATTCTCTTATTCTCTCATTACATCTATAAATATATATATGTGTGTGTGTACCACTGCTCATGTGCTAGTTGTTAAGCAGCCCATATGCGAATATGGCGACAAATGCATTAACCTTTGTGTACAAACTCAGAGACTGCGAGAATTATAACTTGAAGTTCCAGAAGAAGGCCTTATTGGAATTGGAAGACCAATGGGAAGTCATTCAACGCACAGCTAAATAGGATGATCCCAAAACTGAAGAAAGGATCGCAAGGCACTTTTCAAAATATGGCTATTTGTAGATGCTAGTCTTATTTACCATACAGAAAAAAGTAGATCTTCTGAGGAGGTGTGGGACACAATCCAACCATTGTTAGAAGATTGGACTTACAAGAAAATTAGGACTACTCCGGCAGCTTATATTAATGAGGTTTGACGATTGTAGTTCAATGGAGGAAGACATTACAGGATTATGTCCACTCACCAATGGCTCGGCTCTGAGAGATAAAGTTTGATATAACAGACGATCGGTACTCTTTTATTGACAGAATGGCCTGAGGAAGATAAACCTATTATTTATGAGCCTCGAAAGCTAAGAAGCCCCTAGAGCTTGTACATACTTATCTGTATGGTTCTATGGAAACTGTCCATTGGTAGAAGTAGATACTTCTTTATATTAGTGATGATTCATTTTTAATTACTTTTTGAAGACCAAAGACAAAGTTTCTGAAGGTTTGAAGAATATTGTAATCTGGTGGAGCATCATGTCAGCAAAAACTCAAGTGTCTTTGCTGTGATAATGATAAAGGATATATCAATAATAAATTCTTCAATATTTTAAAGCTAGAGGTATCCAGCACCAGACAACAGTTCTATACATGCCTTAACAAAATAGTGAGATGGAATACGCAAACAGAAAAATTGTTGAAAAGTCGTTTGCTTCAGGATTCCAGTCTCCCTAAGACATATTGGTCAGAAGCTGCATCAACAGCTGTGTATTTAAACAACAGTCAAAACCTCTCAGTGATGTGACGCCTTATGAAGCCTGGTTTAAGAGGAGTCTAATATCTGCCATCTTAGAGTGTTTAACTGTGAAGCGATGATACACATCCAAAAAGAAACTTAATCCTATTTCCAAAAAAAAAAAAAATTTTATGATATTGCAATGATACAAAAAGCTATAGGCTTATAAATCCTCTTGCCAAAAAGGCCTCTGCAAGTTGGGATGTTGGTATTTATTGAAGAAAGGTGATAGGGGAAACACTGAATGTGTCAAAAGTAAGATAACCATTAACTTGAAAAGGAATGAACACACCAGAATATTTGAACCAGAAGAAGAGGATTTTTTCAGATTTACTAATGAGAAGATTACTGAATTGGACATAGAAGCAAAAAGTGTTGAAGAAGGGGCATTTTAAGAGGCCCCTTTTTTCAGGGGAAGAAAGTTCATCAAGAATGAAAATATGTTCTATGCTGAGAAAGCCAGACAAGTATTATTTTTGACTGTTGCAGGTGCTATCAAATGGAAGTCAGTAATGGAAAATGAATACTCAGGCTTGATTGACAACAAAGTATTTGTTTTGACTGAATTTTTAAATAGTTCCCCCTCATTGACATTAAGTGGGTTTTCAGGGAAAAACTATACCGGGGGAGGGGGGGGGGGATCAAACACCGAGGCAGAATTTATTTCTGCAACTGAAGTATGTAAGACTATTATGGCAGATAAGATTAATGATGGTAATAGGCTTCACAACAGAAACCTCAGAGATAAAAATAAATAACCAAAGTGTTGTACAATTAATTAAAAACCTAGAATTTTATAATATATCTAAATATGTAGATCTGATTTGTGAATCTCTGTAAGTGAAAAATATAACTTCATATAGGGAAAGTGTTGTGGTGAAATAAAGTTTTTTCACATTGGTTGTATATATTAATATTTACATTCTCTAGTTATATATATCGTGTGTGTGTGTGCGTGCGTGCGTGTGTGTGTGTGTGTGTATATGTATATGTATATACCAAAGAAAATTATTGAGGATTTTGGCCAATATTTCGAGAATATATTTTCTCTTCATAGATTCAAAAGATGTAGTAAACAAACAGGTATGGATAAACTAAGCTCAATTTTTTGTTATATTAAAAATTACACTTAATATAGTTCATCCTAGTTTTAATATCCTCATTATATAGACAATTATATTTATACTTTCATATTATGTACACTATTTAATAGTTTATTATTTGTTTACATTTTAATAAATAGATTAATTGTGTATTATAATTAATTTATAAAAATCGAATATATTTATATTTGTTAAAGGTACTATTATACTGGTTATTATAATAATTATAGTTCAAAGTACAATTATAATGGCCACATTGATATAGAGGGTAGGTTATATTAGTTACATTATACATTGATGTGCAGTTATTGAAGACTTAGCGCTAAGTACTAACTTATTAGTCTTGATAAGTTCACTGAAATTTTTAAAACAATAATTAAAAAAATGGGTAATTACTCATATATGGCAATGTTATATATTTACTTTATATTATATAGTTTATTAATTTTATAAATAGTAATCATTCAAAATTGTAAATTATTTATGTGAATTTTAGCCCTAATGAAGAGAAATTATATTCTCAAAATATTGGTCTAGACTAAATTCTAGTCCAAAAATATATGACAGATATCTTCAATAACCCACTAACTTTATCTGAAAACTTGGTTGATAATTCACACATCATATATATTTATTTATAAACCCACAAACATTTATTTATAAATTTTAAGAAGATATTAAATAATATACTCGAAGAGCACACTTTCTATAAATTACAGGAACCAAAATATCTTTTTGCGCTTTTTCATACGAACTGTTGTTTGATTTTATTATTGATTACTATAGGTCAAGGAGGAGAGTGTGGGGTTTAGTAGTAGATGACACTGATAAATCAATAAATAAATATAATAATATCTTCATTACTATTATTAGTGTTGTAAAAGTTAATAGAATATTAGCAAAAAATATAATTTTTTTGAATCTATATTCCATAATATTTTTACAGAAAGCAAATATTAAAGAAGTTATTTAGGGTTTTGGCCTCTATTCACATCATACAGTTTATTTTTTCTTTCTATGCTTTTGTTTGTGGTTGTAGATGATTCTTGGGAAGACCCAGCTCTAATTGGGTACCATTCTTTATTGAAGGTGAAAATCGAGCAGCAAGAACGGTGTGCTGAACATAAGGGTCGTACACATTTTCTCTTTCTTTAGAGAGCATTGAGTCACAAATAAACACATCTGCAGCATGTGTCATCCCCTCAGCATCTCAGTTATAAAAATCTAACTAGGATGGATGAGCACCTTCCCCCATTTTCCACTCCTCGACAGTTTAGCTCCAGTCTTAGTGGCATTTATTTTTATTAGCCTTTGTTCTTTCTAGCAGAATGGGGTGGCAACCTGTAGATAGCCCCTCCCTCCACGACCCTAAGTAGTTAAAAGGGAGGCTAATACTTTTTAAAAATTATTTTATTTATGTGACACATATTGATGGAAGCAACTGGAAGTTGTGTAAAATGTCAATAATAAAAAAGATTATTATAAGTGAATACTGTCAAATCAAAATACTGTCAGTTTTACAAACCCCTATGTTGAGGAAACTTTAATGTAATTTACTGAATGTCTTTCTGAAAGATTACTTGCAGCCAATTTTTGTTGGGGGATGAGTTTACTTACTCACTCCAGGTCTGCAGGGAATTTNATAAATAAAAGATTGACCTGGGCGGGATTTGAACCCGCGGCGTCAGGATTGTGAGACCCGTACGGATCCCCTGAGCTAGCCTGGCGCCCCCAACTAAGTTTTTAAGTGTCATTAACAAAATGGAGACATAATAAAAGCATTTAAATGGTGTAGATAGTTGTGTAATGATGAAACAAAAAAAAACAACAATGTTACCATTTTGTAACACTTCTACATAACATAATAATACCATAAAAAAATAAAATAAATAAATAAAAGGATAAATGCATGTGAATAGATATAACAGGAACTGTATTAAGAGAGTAAGACTATCAGTACTTACTTTTATTTCTTCAAAACTAATAATTTTATTCATTTGATAATTTTGTGCTCAATATTTAGACCATAAAAACTTGATCTTGAGCATAATTGATGGCACTTAAAAAAAAAAAAAAGAAGTAAAGAATTAAAAAATAAAAAAGTTGAATGATAACATACCACCTAAAACTTACTTTTACCAAGCATTTGTATATTGCATATTGGACTAATCTGGGAATTGGATTAACTGTGTATTAACCAAAATAGTGTATTTCAAAAAATTAGACTGGCAACTCCAATAACACTAACACTACCAAGGAAAATAAAATTATATTAACAAATACAGTAATGTTAAAAAAAGAAGTAAAATATAACATAAAAAATTATCAATTTCAATGACATTCTTGAACATTTAATTTTTTTTTTCAAGAATTCTTTAACTTAATTTATATAAATAAAATTTATTGCTATACCATGAAATGCCTTAGTCCTAAATGTAGAGTGGAGGTTATTATTTTTTTTGTTTAATGATATATCCTTCAGTTACTGTAGATTACCCATTTCCAATTTTAATTAAGCTATAAGAACAATTTCACTCCAATTTACGATTGAGGAATTCATAGTATAATTTCAATAATTTTCAAGTGATATTACTATTAAAAATTAACCTAAGGCTATTAATTCAAAACTAGCAGTCACCAAAGAGAAAGGTTACATTTTATAACTGAAGAGTTTATTTGTAAGTTTAAGAGGCATCCAGATTGCCATAAGGTTTATTTGACTTAATAAATAACAAATCAACATTTATAATATTTTCAAACAATTATATAAATTAATATAATACAGTAATATAAACATTTATATAAAACATAAATTACATTTTTAAAAAATCGTAGATCTTATCTTGATGATTATTGTTAGCATGATTTTAACATTTTTACAGAGTTCACAATCAGCTCACAATACAAATTAACTGTTGTATATATTAAAAAAAACATAGTTCTTATGTGTTGTATGAACCTAAATTATTCATTTTCACTATTCAATTTCAATGATAAATCATTCATTCATTTCATTATTTAATTTAAACTGACCATATATATGTATACGATTTAAAATTGACCATCAAGCATTTTAAAAGGGATTTTGGGAAAAAATCTCAATTCTGTTTAATAGCAATGGCAAATCAAGATTCAGTAAGTGTAAGTTAATACATTTTTAAAGAGTACATCTTGAGGAGCTTTAAATCATTCACAATTTCATTAGGTTGTAATATATTCCCTACTGCTCTTAATAATCAATCAGTCAGATTACAGAAACCCACTTCTTTGGTTATACTGAGCTTTTACTACTTCCTGCCTCAAATGCTAATCATTTTCTTAAAAGCTTCGACAGTCCTCATCAATATTGTATGTAAATATTTGTTTGGTAATAATAAATATAATTTTGACCTGGAAAAAGGAAGTTGTGGATAAAAGTTAATCAAAAGGATCAAAGCCTCTTGTTTTGATTAAAGTTGTCTGTTTGCCACAGGAGTGATTATTTAATCAGTAAAACCAAATACAATTGTCTCAAATAGATTTTAAAAAATATTTTCTGATAATAAATCATCTAGAAATGGATTTATTAATTTGTATCAAAGTTTCTATTATTCCAATAATTTGACTAAGTTAAAGCATAATTTTTGGATGCATAATTTTTTCTATTGCTTTCTAGAATTTCTAGAAACAAATTAAATTTGAGATGGCCAGTCCATTGCTTGACTCATATAGAAGATTCCTAGGCTCTGACCAGGCTTAGCATCTAAAGGAAGGAAAATTAAATTCTGAAGCAAAATTGTTTTTGTTATTTCAATCCTTGAAGAGTATTGTTTCAATAAATTATGTTTTCTGAAGAAGAAAAAATAATAAATCGCATGATTCATTGGCATACTGCTGAATAACAAATACACACTTGGTTACTGAAGTTATAGAGTGATTCATATTATAGAATTTGTGTTTAATTTATATACTATGGAAGTCTGTCATTAACGATATATTTGATAATAAAATGTCAATTAAGACTTCTGTTAATAAGGTTTATCACAGCCTGCATTGAATTTGACCCTCTTAGAGCCAAAGCTATCTCTAACACTGGAGGTATAAATCTACAGGTCTAAGTCAGGGGATAAAAGAAGTGATGAAAATTAGAAATTTTATACCATAATGATATTCACCTTTTTTTAGTAATTAGTTATTTTCTTACTAATCGATTTCAAAAGGTTTCTATTGATAAAAAACAAGTCCCAAAATATATTTTGGATTACTATCCAAACAGAAGTATTCTTCGTTCTCCTTAAAGCTTGCTTTTCTCTGAGAAAAAATTTTCCAACCAATTGGGCTTTTCAAATGTCCCTGGAGTTTGATATAAATAAGCTTCCAAATGCTTATAGATCTGTCAACAGGAAAATAAACACAAAAATTAAAAATATAAATGCCTTCTTCAAACCTATAACTCATTAAATCACAATGCAAGTGGTTATTTTGAAGGATTATATAATAACTTTAGTAATAATTTTTGATAAGGTAAATTAAAGGTAAATTGAAAAAAAAAAAGTATAAAATGAATGGTAGGGAGAGTAAAAGAGGAAGGCTGAAGGAATAAGAGAAAAGATAGCTGCTAAAAGATCACACTTGTTAGTCGGCAGTCAGAGTACAGTTCAGTCTGCAGTCAATCAATTAGTTTTTAATCAAGATACAAATTTTGGCTTTTGGGGCCTCATTCTTTCTTGATCACCCTCCTGTCCCAGCCCCTTAAAAGCTTCTTCCCTGGGAGACTTTACTGGTAAGCTTCCAAGTCTTCAACATCAAATCGGAGTCATTAGCTGGAAACCACTTAGCAGCCTTCGTTCTAGAGATCCTGGTTCCTGGGATGTTACTGTAGGCACAACTTGCGCAAATGGAGCAACAGAATGGGACTCATCTAAATAAAGAAGGGGATTTCGTCATTTTAAACCTAGTTTTGAAAGTTCTGTTTTCACATTGTTACGCCAGGTAACAATAATGATCTCTTTATTGTTTTAACTCAATTTTCAGCTTGACTGTTAGTAGCCACATGATATGGCAGGCCTGTGCCTTATTATTATTTAAAAAGGTTTGAAACTCTGAAGACTCAAATATCGATGCATTGTTGCTAACTAGATTCCCAGGAGACCAAAGCTAGCAAACCTATGTCTAAGTATTTTTATAGTAGTGGATGAATTCATAGAGCTTGTTTAAAAACCATTTACTACGACTATCCTCAACTATTAAATAATACTTGCCATGAAATGGGCCTTGATAATCATCATGGATCCTTGACTGAGATCTTTCAGGAAACTCCCAAGGTATCAATTTGGCTCTATGAGGGTTATCTCTTGTAGTTATGCAAGTTTTATATGATTTTGCAATGTTTCCAATTTCTCTGTTCATGGAAGACCCCGCTCCCCACCCTCGTGCTTGTAAAATCTTGCAGCAATGGAGAAGCATCGGTATAATTATTTCTCTACTGGGATCATAATGAGCTAAGACAATTTTTGAGCCTAGTACTTCTTTTAGTTTTTGAAAAAAGTGAAAGAGTGCTTCATTAGACCAAAACCATCGATTTCCATTACATAATATTTATTTAGAGGAGCAAAAAGTAAATGAGAATCAGGTATGAAACTTGAATAGTAATTAATCAGCCCCAAGAAAGCTCTCAGTGATGTAACATTGTTTGAACAAGGAGCTTTTTGGATAAACTTAACCTTACTTGGAGATTTATATAAACCATATTGGTCGATTGAATAACGAACATAATCTGTAATCAGGAACTTATATTTATTAATTGAGAGACTAAACCCAGCATCTTGCAGCCTTCCTAAACCCTCGTTTACTCTCGTACTAGCCTCACCCATTCATACTACAATATGGCTACATTAAAACCATTTCACTAATCCTCTGATATTAACCAGACGCACAATTACTCTAATTGGCATCACTTTGTAGCGGAATAGGCCGAAATGAGTTGATATCACTGTATAATCCCTGGAGGTCTCCTCCAATTCTCACTGTAAGTAGGCATTACTTAGATCTAGTTTAAGAAAATACTTAGCTCTCTTTATAAATATTTTATTTGGTTGTGGTTTTTTATCCCACGTAAATTTTAAACAATTAATGAGAGGGAATAGAATAAATTAGTTAGATTTTTTATTCTATTCCCTCTGGCTTTTCCATTTTTATCGATTCCTGGCTTTTCTCATTCTGGAATGGAGACCTCTTCTTCAGGGTAAGTATTTTTCTTAAAAAAGACGATACATAACCTCATTTTGTTTGAAGTCTGTAATTAATCTGTATCTCAATATCAATTCAAAACTTTTATCAAAGTCACATCCTTTAGACAGGTTCTTCAGATAAGTTGGTCACTGATTCGATGACTCTCCTTCTTCCCTAAAGGCATTGTAAAATACATAACGCTAGGAAAATTAACCTTCTGATACGCTGAAATGTGTGCTAAATTACTATTAACTCTTCCTTCATAGCAGATAAATCATATATATAAACATATACCCCAATTGTCACTTTATTTAAATTCCCTCAAAATACTAATACTTGAAATATTATGTTTATTTAAACTCCTTATGAATGCAAAAGTTCCTGTTAATAAAAATTATGGTCTTTAAGCTTTTAGTTAGTTGCAAAACTTAAAAATTGTTTTGAACATTTTTTTATAACAATGGAACTTAAATTCAATGAACTATAAAAATAAATTGTTATAATCTGAACCAAATATCAAAATAACTAGTTGGTGCAGTATTAGAGAAAATATTAACACTCCACCAAGATATTGGTCGATATTGAGAATTAAAAATAAAAACTTTACTTTAAAACGGAGAGTTTTTTACTGTAGATATTATTATTAGATTTTTGTTTGCTGGGTTTAGTCAAGCTAGATCCAAAAAATACAATTTAAAAAATGTGTATTATTTAATTACCTGCCAACATTTTGGCTTACATTGTAGGCCATCTTCAGGGCTGTTAAAATAAAATGTCATAAAAAAAAAACATAAAAAATTAAATGATTTACATAATTATTACACAGAATTGCCAAAACTAAATATAATGTGATATCTAAAGTATGTAGAACTATGTAGAAAAATTAAAAAAAAAATATGATTCGCCACATCTACCTATCATGAAGACGAGCGGGGACGTCGTGTCACTAGGATCCCATATTCATGACTGAGAGGTAGGATTTGGAACTTGTGAGAGATTCTTGAGATGGACACCGGGGGTGGTGGAAGGGTGGGGGGGAGGGGGTAAGAGGCAGTAAGTACAAAGGGAGAGCGGCCTACGCCAAAGGGGGCAATACCAGGAAAAAAAGTAGGACATTATTATTAGCGGATNATATATATATAATTATCCACACCTACCTATCATGAAGGCTAGAATAGACGTCGAGTTACCAGGATCCCATATTCATGACTGAGAGGTAAGGGGGGTAGGGTTTGGAACTTGTGAGAGATTTTTGAAATGGAAAACTTTCCCTAACCTTAAACTTTCTTTTTCGACCAACAACAAATCAAAATTTATTTATACCATCCTCAAAGACCCCATCCCCCTTTCTAATAGAACTAATGTCGTCTATAAAATTCCATGTTACACTCCTAATTGCCATGGTTCTTACAATTGGCAAACAAAAAACCCTATTTCCCATAGAATCAACAATCACATGAATGACATAAACAAAAAACTGCCCTCATAAAACACATCATTCATGAAGTACACACATTTGACTTTGATAACATTACTATTCTTTCCCCTGAACCCTATGAACACAAACGAGTATTATCTGAAACTGTTCACATAAACTTACAACACAATCCAGTTACTGACAGATTGACATAGAACAAATTTCTTCAACTTATTCAAACATTTTTAACATTCTGAAAGACCATTATTACTCCTTCAAACAAAACTGTCAAACATGTCTCCTAGTTCCTTAAGCTACTTATCCACAATAATTTCCAACCTTTTTTTCCTGGTATTGCCCCCTTTGGATGCTCTCCCTTTGTACTAACTGCTTCATACCCCTCACCCTTTTACGACCCACATTGTCCATCTCAAAAATCTCTCACAAGTTCCAAACCCTACTTCTCAGTTATAAATATGGGATTCTGGTGATACGACATCCCCTCTTACCTTCATGATAGGTGGGTGTTGTGAATTAAATTTTTTTTTTCTTCATAGTTCTACATGCTTTTGTTATCACATTACATTTAGTTATGACAATTCAATGGTAAAAATAATTTAAATCATTTAGTTTTTTATGTTTTTTTCCTAATACATTATATTCCAAGAGCCCTGAAAATGGCTTATAATGTAAGCCGAAATATTGGCAGATAATTAAAAAATGCACATTTTTTAAATTGTATTTTTTGGATTTACCTTGACTTGAACCTCAACAAAAAAAAAATCGAATACAGTAATTTAAAGTAAAAACTTTAAAACACGTAATTTCAGTTCAAGATCAGAATAAATATAATAAATTTTTATTAAAAATAAGTCATACAATGATGAAAAACAGAACATGAAAAGTATGGACACATATCACTTCTAAAGCTCTTATATTATCGATATATATAAAATAGGATGTGTGTATGTATGGACTTTTAAACGGCTGGGCCGATTTTGATAAAATTTTCAGGGAATCCTCAGAATATTCATTCATATGCACAATGAAGAAAGAAAGAAATTGCTTGAAGCGCTTGACCGGACTCTACATGATTTTTTAGGAAACAACCAACCGAAGGGAGGCGCTCTTATTCTTCTTGCGGGTGATTTCCATCAAACGTTGCTCGTTAATTTAAGATCAGCTGAACCTGCAGATGAGCTGAACGCATGCTTGAAAACTTCATATCTTTGGAACCGAGTCGAGAAAATCACGCTATTGATGAACATGCGTGTGCATTTGTTGCAAGACCCGTCTGCCCAAACATTCTCAAAACAACTTTTGGACATCGGAAATGGAAAGATTCAGATTGATCGCACTACATTCGAGATTTCGTTCCTGCCTAACTTCTGTCAAATAAATATTCACATCGTTGTCGACAAGGTATTCCCAAGTCTAACAACCTCCTACAAAAATTCGGATAGGCTGTGCGAACGTGCAATTTTGGGACCAAAAAATGATGATGTCAACAAGCTCAATGAGCAAATTCAATACAACACTAATGTTTGCTTAGGGCCAGCAATGCCCTAAAAAAAAAATTTTTTTTGGCAAAACGAAGTTTGCCGGGTCCGCTAGTAACTTATATTTCATATGATTTTAAAGATAATACAAAAATAATCTTGTGCACCACTCTTAAATTGTTGGCAAAATTCAGCATAGGAGAGAGTGATTTGAAATTGCAACTTTGAAAACATTTATTTACATTTCTTTACTTTGCTAAAGAAAGAATGGATAAATAATACAGTAGTTTAACTTACATTTCCATCTGCACAACCAAGTGGAGAATTTAAAATAAAATCAGGAGGTGCTACAGCATCTACAAGAGAAACAGCTTCATTTTTGAGCTCCAAACATAAATCAACAATACCTTGCCTTAAATTGCTTGATATTTCATCCGTGGTTAGGTAACCCCCTTAAGAAAATTAATCTTCATTAGAATAAACTATGTCTCTGCAAAATATGATCTATAACTATTATTAATAAATTATATTTGTAAAATACTTAGCATTATTGTTGTTATATATGTTACAGTAGGCTGTGCAACTGCTGCAATACTTTTACATTTAATAAAAAACTACCTCACCTTCATAAAGAAGACTTATGTGTCTTTCAATGCTCCATGCACCATACAGTGAAACTAATTTCAATAACACATTTTGTATTGCCTTTTCATTTTGTGCAAGGCCAAACTCAAAAAATTTTTTTAAGATTGTAAGCTGAAAAATAAAAAGAATTGATACAACTCATCTGTGGATAAAATTCAAAAAAATATATAAGTTATTTATCTTCCACTAATGATAAAAACAATAATCAGCATAAAATAAAAAAAATTCTATCAGTGATAGTATCTGTTAAATTCATATTAGATTCTATCTCTGTTTTATAATCGACCAGTACTTTTTTTTAATCATGTTCACAGAAAATTCTTTAGTTTTTTGTTCCATTTTGAGTTGATTAAAGCCTAATGTTTCAGTTTATAATCAAGTTAACTGATAACAGTTTGATTAAACTCAACTAAAAATCTAAAAAGAAACTAAACTTTCTTACTCTGAAGAACCAATAATAACCAGTACATTGAAGTTGAAATGTTATCTCAGGCTGGATTAGTTTGAAGCTGAATACTCTCAAGCAAAGTCACAATGGAACCATAGTAAGAGGACTTTTGAAGTGTTCTTTTTCTCTGAGAAGCCACTTACAAGTTATTAATACTTATTTCCCTCACAATTTTTATGAGCTTATCAGTGATTACAAAAGCTTATATGACAGCTATAGAAAAATTGTAAAATGCGCATCATCTGTTGATTACTAGACATTTACCAGCATATATGAATATAAATGTATTTTTCAATGGCCTTTTCTATAGTGACATATAACACAGTCTGCTATATAACAGCCTTTGTTCAAGAAGTGCATACTAAAGCTTACTCTTTAAAATCAATATACTTAAACTCAGTTTTTTTAGAGTCGTTTCTCAAGAAAAGACAAAAACACTATTAGTCATGCGTAAACCAAACCATTCAGGCAGCCCATAACCAATTGCAGCTGTATCTGGTAGTGGGTGTTATTTTGGTGGGCAGAAAAGACATCCCCATACTGCTTACCCAGCATAGGAAGCTAAATGTTTATAGTGTGAAAAAGTGACATTTGCCAAGGTTGGCTATTCTACTTTGGCCAAGCCATTAAAACAAATTTCCTTCATCGCCACAATTTGTCAAAACATTTTCCCTTAAAGGAAACCTGACCATTATTAAGGTTACAATAGTTTCCTCTTCTTTCTCCTCCACTATCAGTCTTGCGGGGTAATTGATTCGCGGATCCTAAACCCCAACTATCCAAAGGTAGAGCTAAGCATATTCAAAAATTCCTATTCCCTCATGCTTGGTCATGACTAATTAACCAGCTAGAAGAACATTTGGCTCGGTGGAAATAAACCAACCCTTTTTAAAGTGTTCTTTAGTGTGTTCTACAGTAATACCAGCGTCTCTTCTTGAACATTTTCATATATAACTATAAACTTATCATTGTAAAATCTAAATGACAATCGAAAAAGAGCTTTTGAACCAGGAGGAAACCTAAGGTAGTTTAAAGGAATACTTTCCCTTCATGGTCCTATGTGATTGCAAGGGAAGTAAAAAAAAAAAAAAAAAAAAAAAAGGTGTTACAAATGGTATTGCAACATTCCAAAGGAAAATGAGGGACTTAATAAAGGCTATTTAGATTCATTACGGTTAGTGTAATTTATGAAGAGGAACATCATACAAATTTACCAATTATTTTAGATTCTTAGAAGTTTCCATAATAACTATAACTTGAAAGAGAAACGTAAGTCGTGTCTCAAATAAATAAAACTCTTGAGGCACTGCATCAAAAATGAAACTTTGAAACCTGATCCTGAACAACTCAAACCACTGAAAGATCTTCCACTTTCTAAAAATATGAAGTCCTTAAAGAGAGCAATGGGTATATTTGCTAACTATTCAAAATGGTTGCCACAGTTTTCCAACAAAATCCATTGTATAAATTAATGTAAAACCTTTCCAATGACACAAAATTTAATTAACAATTTTGATCTGTTAAAGGTAAGTTATCCACTATAAGTAATACCTTCATGATAAACACTGACAACCATTTGCCCTTTTCTTTTATAGAAACAGATGCCTCAGGTCATACAATATCTGCTATATTAACTCAAGTGACCAATCAGTTTATTTTTACCGGCTTTAATTAAGAACAACTAACATGGTGTAATTGTTAAATAAACTGTGCTACTGATAGAGATCTTTAAAAATACAGGCTCCATCTTATCAGAAACTGTTTTCAACTGATTGCCGATAAGAAATTTGAACCTTTTTAATTTTTTTTATAAACATGTTTTTTCATGTATTTCCAAAGGAGGTTTATAAATTAGTTGCAGTTAACAAATGCAATCCATTTTTGAAAATTGAATAATCTTTCTCTCTACCTCAGCCGGGGATCGAACACCCGGGGGGGACCCCCCCACTATCCGGGCGGGTGTGTTAACCAACTACGCCACTGAGGGGGTTGAGAATAATTTCTAGTTCCCCGCACTTCACTCCGAGTCTAACCACCTGAAATGTATCAAATTTTGAGCATATTACACTTCTGTTATTTTTATGGGGAGTAAAACTGATTTGAATATCTTTTATCAATATTTAATTAAATTTAGAGAACATTTAAAATATTTTATGGGGTAGAAAAAATAATATAATTGAATAGAAAGAAAAAAAACGATGAATTAAATATAAGAAATGCAAAGGGAGCCAGAAAAAAAAATCTTACTACCCAGGACTCGAACCTGTAGTAGTAAGATAAGGTAGTATGATTTTTTTCTTGTATAAAATTTAACATTGGATTACATACCACAACTAATAACATTATTTAATAATTAAATAAATTTTCTAAACCTAACAGTCATTAAGAAAGAAAATGGTTTAGACAATTTAGTCTATAAAAAAAACCAAATTGCTCTGATTTTACAATTCGTCATTCAAATCATTTCCATTGTCAAAAAAATGTATTTGTTTTATCACCTGACTTCATAAAATACCCGAGGAAAACAAAATTTTGAGAAAAATGAAAGATTTATTAAACATAATGGAAGATGCTAATCACTATGACTGATTTGAAATTGATAGGATATTAAGTTAAGTTGAAAGAAGCATAATACCAAAGAAATCCAAGAAATGAAATGAAAAAGAGAAAAAAATTATTATAGTGGTATCGCCTGCCGTTGGAAGAGTTTTTGAGATAGGATTCAGAGTGGTTTATAACAGTGTTATTTAGCTAAGGAAATGTTTTTATAATAGAAAAGAATTTGAGACAAGCTGGGCAATAATAGAATATGCCTAATGTGAATAATCCCTCTGCATTGAATTTACAAATTGAGGGAATAGATATTAAAGGCCCGCATTCTGTGAAGATATAAAAAATATAGGAGAGTTAAGATTCGGCCTTATGCTTACTTGCTTTTTTGGCTTTAATGGACTGAACTTAGTTGATATTTTATTTTATACATAGCGATTTTTAGAATACTTTTTTTATTATATTGACTTTTTTATATGTATATATTAAACATTGATTAATATATTAATTGACTATAATGACTAAATTTTTAATACTGTTAATTGTATTAAACACAATGTTATTGTGTTTAATTACAATAAATATTTTTAAAATATATATTGACTACAAATTCAGCAGATGGTACATTACTAACTGCTTTACAATACTTTAATAAGCCATAATTTTGATTTAATATATGTTAAAAACCACAAAATTCATTCTTACTCTTGTGCTTAATTTTAGCATTAATTTACATAAACTATTATAGTTAAATTACACTATAAACTAAAATGAAAAGGAATAAACCATAATTATGTACTAATGGAGACCACTGAAATGTCTATTTCTTCATTATTTTCTCATTCTGTAATAATAGTAATATTTAATATAAATCATTACAAAATTTCAATCAAATAAAAAAAAAATATGGTACTTACCTCACCATAAACAAGTGACAAAGTTCGAGCATGGTAAACCTGAATGGCATTTTTTATATTAAATTCGTTTTTTTCATTTTTATAAATTTTTTCATACTTTGAATATGTTTTTTTGAGGAGGTAAATCATAAGCCATTCATACATTTTTATTAAATCTAAAAAGTAACAGAACATTAATCACTAATTCTCCAATGAATGAAACTTTATGAAAAGAAGAAAACAAAGCCATATTTTGAATTATGGGTTATGTTGGGAAGGGAATCAAGATAGAGACCAAAATTTAAAATCCCAATATCTTCGTTATTAGAAGTGTTACGAAAAACATATTCAATACAGAGTGGCAGACCATCTCTTTTAAAATAGATACAATGGAAATATGTATTTGGGGTTGCTTGTAGAAGGAGATAAAATTGAACAATTGTCAATAACTTTGTTATTGTTCATGTTTAAAAAAAATAAGTTATAGATTGATCATTATAAAACTGAATTCTTAACATTAATATTTTGTAACATTTAAACAAAATGCACTGTACAAAAGCCGCACAATAAAATGATATTTTATATTGCCAAGGGCCAGACTTAGCGATATTGCCTTTTCTTTTCATTAAATTTATAAGAAAAACATAAAACATGTAATTTAATCTTATCTATATTAATATTTTGTTAAACATAGGAAATCTGCTTAGTTTTTCCATTTCAGTCTTATTCCTCAAGGTTTTTGATTGACTTATTTATATCTTTCCCTTTGGAAGTTCCTTTGGATTTAAAAAAAAATTAAGATGTGAACTAGTGATTTTAACATTTTTTTCACTATTACTTCTGATGACTTATTTTCCTCTGTTGATAATCATTGAAGAAATTTCCTTCATCGCCTAATTGATAACCTTCATACCAGTAAGAAAGAAGAAAAGTAGAGTATTCACTTACAGTTAAACATATGAAGAGCACTACTATTTATAGAAATATTAAGTCTTTTAGAAGATTAAGATAATTAAGTTAGTTTATTAATACTCCCACTCTTGAGACTGATAATTAATTCATATAAGTAAACAAGGGGACCAACTTAAGTCTCAACAATATACTCAACAATAATAACTTCAAAATAGCCTAATAGGAGACATTTTGGCACATTCCAAGCCATCTTCAGTGCTACAATAACCAAAATCTACAATATAAATCTTATACATGACAGTTCTATATAATCTTTTTGAACAAGCTATTAATAACCACATATAATTCCCTCATGTGATACACTAATTTGATTTATCCCTAGATTATCTCCTATATTATTTACTTTATTTTATTTAATTATTAGTGAAAAATTTTACACTCATTGTAAATGTCCTTTAATTAATTGGAATATCCTTAACCGGGCCACCTGATTTAGACAACTTCAATTAATTCTATTAATAAATAAATTACATGGCAGACATATCTGATCAAGTACATAATATCAATAAATACCTTTCAAATCATATATATTTAGTTCATATCCTAACAAGCCAGCCCCTAAAACAGGAATGACCCAAGTCCATGTTTATAATATTTGCTACCCACTGCCCTATATATTATTATTCGATTTTTTTCATTAATTATTTTATTTCTCTTGCCTTAAAACAAGACAATAAATTAAAAAATGTTTATTACATTTTTTTTCAAGGGATAAAGTTGGTAAGGTCAACCAGTCAAGCTTGGTATATAAAATAGATTGCTTAAATTGTCCAGCAATGTACATTCATGAAAATAAGCAGCATTTAAAGTACAGGATATACCAGATAGATCAATAGTAAATTATAATGGCAATTGGACCTGACTTATAGAACTGGAAAGAAGGCATCTACAACTTAACAAAAATGGCTGAATTAGCTAAGGAAGTATTGAAATAATACATGAAACAATACAATAAACATATAAAATGTACATGTCTGTATTGATAATCTTTATTGTAATAGATTTGTAGGATGTATAGGCAAAGGAAGGGCACAAAATGAGACTATACCAAATATATAATACATAGGAAGAAATAAAATGTGATTCCTATTCTCCAAAGAATTAGTAGAAGCCACTCAGGCTTACAAAGAAAAAAAAAAAAGGCCAACTTGAAAATTTTATTCAAAATTTCCTGCATAATGGAAATAACCATGGATATAAAGGACCCATCAATCAATAAGTAGGTATGATATAAAAATCAATAATTGTTTGTTTTATTTCATCAATAAGGTTTTGATATAGTTTATAAAGTTTATTGTTTTGGATACTAAATACATTCTTTGTCTTACTAATTAAGTTAATCAGTATATTTGTATATTTTTGATATTAAATTATTAATACTTAATAATTTTGTTGAGTTCTATATTACATTTCTTGATTCTTTTTACTGAGTTGGGCTCATATTATCAGTAAAACGAATTCCTATTAATATTATTATTATCAATACTACATAAATTTTGGAATTTAAACCTCAGATTAATAAACAATCAATAGCTATCAACTTCTAAGTTAAGATTTTATCATTTATCAGATAGATTAATTCCGAAGGTTTTAATTTTTCATTTTTTTTTTTTTAATTAAGATAATCTGACTGTAATTTCAAAGATGTGATTTTTTAAATTTGAAATCAATCTAATTTACATAAAATTATGATGAATGAAAAAAAAAATTAAGTTATTTTGGATGAGATGTCGGGGTTCTGTGAAAAATATATTATTAAACAAAAACAAATTAGTGAACCTATATGGTTTTATTTTTGTCAAATTTCGACCTGAATTTCAAGCCTTCTTTAGAGCTTTTGGAATAAGCTCTTCCCAGGAATAAGGAAGCAATAAAGCTTCGTTATGAAGGGAGAGAGTTACGAATTGCATGTTTCAACACACGGCTGTTGGGGTACAGTTAACTAAAGTTATTTTATTTTTTAAATAATGATATTAGTTGAGGTATGTAATTCCATATTAAATTTTTACAAGAAATGCAAAGAGAGCCAGAAAAAAAATCTTACAACCTCAGCCGGGACTCGAACCTGGGTCGGTCTATGCTTGCCAGGCAGCAGGAGAACTGGGTTCGAGTCCCGCCTGAGGTAGTAAGAGTTTTTTTCTGGCTCCCTTTGCATTTCTTGTATACAGTTATTTTATTTTGGAAAAATTTCATATAATAATTTGTTATTTTCAAGTTAATATAGGATTTAGTTGACTTTGACAAACTATGATAATATCTACTCTGAATTTTACAATAGGAAATAATGAAAAGTAACTATACAAAAAAATATAATTTGCTAATTAATGAAAAACAGACTTAAGGACTAAAACCCAATTACAATAACATAATAATAAGACGTGAATATGCAAAGGTTTCAACAAAATATTTTGCATTGACATAATATAACTAAAATTTTTTACATAAATAGGTTTTTAGATCTAAATTAAAAAAATTCTAAAACAGTCAAAACATTTTTTAAAAACTTTCTAACAAAATATAGCATAAAGTATTAAATTATGTTAGAACTAAAATGAAGAAAGAAAAGTAATCTAATACCTAAGCTAGCTGATACTACTTAGATAGCAAGGAGATATTAGGTTAAAGCAAGCAGGCATTAAGGTAAATAACTGTTTAGGCTATTTTAATGAGGTAAATAAATCTCATTTATAATTACTATAAAGAGGATTTTATAGTTCATATGAGCTGCTTTTATGCCTTTTAGTGGTACCATAAGCTAAAATATCAGGAAGAGATTGTTCAAAATCCTATAGTCATTCTTCAAATTCATGATCTTCATCCTAAATTAGAAATTTGTCAGAGCAGCTTGTATTTTCAATTATGAGGTTTTAAAAATAACAATAAGACAATATATACTTCTCAATGCGCAGGGATCCCAACCTCCTAATTTTTCTTATTGTCCTTCCTTTGTATTCCTTTCATTAATTCGAAAAACCAACACTTAATAACCTTCTTCTGGAACGCTATTAATATTGAGGTCCGAGTTAATTTATTTTCTTGATAACTAAAATTTCAATTTTCTTTTGATATAATAGAGTAATTTTCTCCTTTTTCATTCATCTCTTAAAGGTCCTTTTATGCCACTCATACACAATGTTTTGGCTTTTTTAGTTATATCAATCTTTATTAAATAATGGAGGTCTAGCTGTTCTTTCATCTTAGCTATGATTTTCATGATGGCTTAATACAAATATTGAAAGCAAATTCCTTTGATCTTGCTTTGTGCCTCTTTTATCAACACTCACAATACATCCAATTTGCTGAATATATTGATTGAGCTTTTTTAGCTGAGATATATGCATCTTTCCTAATTTAACTCTTTTTCTATCATTGAAAGATATTGGATAAAACTAAGTAATGGTCGATATCTATGCATATTTATAAATTTTTTTTTTGGTATATAATCCCACATAAATTTTAACAATTTTTAGTGCAAGGGAACAGAATAAAAAATCTAACTGTCCCAGTTAATTCTTGAACCTGGATCTCCTGCTATCCGGGCCGGTGCATTTTCCACTTATGCAACCGGGACAAGTCTGATAAGTTATTAAATTCCCCGCACTAGTGTCGAGAGTCTAACCTTTGAGGCCGACGAATATATCGTCTTTTGCTCGGAGGAGCTGACATTGTCAAGCTGTTTAAATGAATCTTTTTATTTCCTTTTAAATTTGTTTTGTGGTATACAATCCCACGTAAATTTTAACAATTTTTAGTGCAAGGGAACAGAATAAAAAATCTAACTGTCCCATCCAGGCCTCGAACCTGGATCTCCTGCCATCCGGGCCGGTGCATTTTCCACTTATGCAATTGGGACAAGTCTGATAAGTTATTAAATTCCCCGCACTAGTGTCGATAGTCTAACCTCCGAAATGCACCGGCCCGGATAGCAGGAGATCCAGGTTCGAGGCCTGGATGCAACAGTTAGATTTTTTATTCTGTTCCCTTGCACTAAAAATTGTTAAAATTTACGTGGGATTATATACCACAAAAAAATTTAAAAGGAAATAAAAAGATTCATTTAAACAGCTTGACAATGTCAGCTCCTCCGAGTAAAAGACGATATATTCGTCGGCTTCAGAGGTTAGACTCTCAACACTAATGCAGGGAATTTAATAACTTATCAGACTTGTCCAGGTAGCATATGTGGAAAATGCACGGGTCCGTATAGCAGGAGATCCAGGTTCAAGTCCTAGCTGGGACAGTTAATTTTTTATTCTGTTCCATTGCACTAAAAATTGTTAAAATCTATGCATATTTGTATCTCTACATTTCATATATAGGAACTATGTTTCCTCTTCTCTAAATGATCAATCTGATGCATGATTCTGCTACCTGAAAGTACTATAATCCTTAGTAAATTAAATACTTTCACCTGGAACCTATCATAATATCTCAATTACACTTATCCTCACACCATACAGCCTAAGGCTCAAAAAAATTTTTTTTTAAACCATATATTTCAGGCCAGTTAACCAGAATAACTACTTAAATATAATTATCCTTCATTATTCATATGTACATTGTGAGTGTTAATGTATAAGTAATACTTATTATTATTAGGAAAAAAAGTATTACTTTTTTCATACTTACTTTCTGGCTGAATTAAATCCGAAGTAGATGCAATTTTTAATTTATCTTGGCTTATAGTTTTCCAGTTTGAAATGAAGGAAACTGTTCCTAATGGAGTGTCCCAATTTTGATTTTTATCCTTCCATAACTGAAGAAGCCAATTGCTTGTTTGCTGAATCAAAACATTATTGTCTCCTTCATACGTCAAATTTCCATCGTTGCATCCTCTAAGTTCTCCAAATCTAGACACTAACAATAAAGACAGGATTAAAAAACCACTGAGAGTTCATTTACACTTAGCAAACAAGATTTTTTCCCCAGTCTAATTTTAATTACTTAATAATAATAATTCTTAAAAACTTACTTTTTATTCATGAACTTAGTAATAAATCCCTGGCAGGGTAGGTTTTATTTATTTTCAGAATTATTAATATAAAATATGAAATGCCTGCCACTATACTAAACCATATGTTTTGATTATAAGTTAATTTGAAATATAATATATTAATTCAATTATAAAATTTAAATTTCCACCGATTTATTGCTGAGAAGAAAATAATTTTATGATTTATGTTCCCTCGCAGGTAGAATTTTACTAAAATGAATGTAGTAACAGTATTTTAGTGAAAAATATAATTATGAAATATAAATCTTTACAGTTCACTAACTGACGAAATTATCAACATTTCAACTTTCATTTTAAGTTCCTCTGAAATACTATTAACATAGCTTTTCAACCCCCAAATTTATATCACAATTAAACTGAGCAAATAAATAGCCTAAAAGTAAATATATATTATTTTTGTTTATCCCCACCCCTTAACTACCTCTATGACTGCTTTAATTTTGTTCACTTAGGCTTCCATGATCTCCAGAAATATTCATAAATTTTTCTTCCGAGCTAGACCTCTCAAAAAGTTGTTTTATGACGATAGAGAAATTCTCTATTCAGCCCTGAAGAAGCCATCAGGATGTGCGAAAGCTCAACAAGAAAACTATTTTTTGACAGGTCAAGCCCAGAACAAAAATTTATGAATGCTTTAATTCTGCCTCGAATCTATACAGCTTTTTCTTTCTAAGGATTGTGAATTTGATGGTGACACATTAAACAGTGCAATATGTGAGGAGTTTTAAAAAAATAGTTAAAACCCCCATATGGATTTGATGAAAATAACAAAAGTAAACTGGGAGATTAAAAAATTCTATAAAAATGACAATTGATTATTTTAATAATTACTATAATTTTGCAAAAGTAAAAATTAATTATTGGTGATAACTATTGGTAACAATTAGTGATTAGCAAAGACAATGATTAGCGATTATGACTATTAGTGATATCAACGGTAAAGTTATCCACTTAACTAAGGAAACTAGTGCTGAAGAGTAAAAATTTTAAATAATAACTTTACTCTATTGTAGTATTTTTTTTTTAAACCATGCATCAACTGTTGATTTTATTGGTGCTTATTGTATTATTTAAACTACTATTTGCTCTCTTAGTGTTTTATTATTCCTCAGGGTGGTATTTCAGCTCAAAACCTTGGTTGAAAAATTATTTTCGTCCTCTTACCAATCATGGAGCTAAGTACAATATTATTCCTAAGAAAAGCTTTTTTTCTTTGTGTGTGTGTTTTTAAAAAATAAAATTGGCTCAAATTATATTCCATTTATTAAGTGAAAATATTTCTTCTTGTGAATGAAAAAATTAATAGTCTTGTCATTAGTCACATTGGTGAAACATCACACACACACGCGCACATGTATGCACACGCAGACACACATGCATATACACACACACACACACACACACACACCAAATTATGATGAAGGTATGAAGAAGCTTAATAAGTAATAATACAAGCACATTATTTGTATGAGTATTATTGCATTGCAATAATTTAAATTAAAAAAACTTACACTAAAATCAAATAGCCAACGAAATTAATTCCAAACCTGAGAGGTATCCATGTCCAGCACAAATTTCTCGACATTCCTGTATCCCATCCCTAGCAAGCCATCCCGAAAGAGGTTTAGTTGCACAAGATAATGCATGCATTTCTGGTCCCATAGCAGCCTTTCTTAAAATGAATAATAAATTTTGAAAAGATGCTAATAAAACAATATATTACAATGATATTTTGACCTGAAGGAATAATAATAAGCCTTTCATTTCATAGGTAGTCCAATACAGGAAACATTATAATTTTTATTTTTTTATGTCCATTTTAAGTTAATTGGAATTTTGAATGTGAATACAGTTCTATTTTGGTGACTTTTGCTTAGGTAATATTATTTGACAGATTATTTTGGACTTAAAAATATAAAAAAATGGTTGCAAGGATGAAGAATTGTATAGTTTATGATATTATCAGAGTAGGGGGAAGGTTTTTTAAGAAAAGGCACCAACAGAAAATGTAAATTTTTTTTCTTGGGTTATTTTTCAATCTGAGTTTATATTTCATACATAAAATTATCATAACAATAATACTGAGTTTTGAAAACTCATATACTGAGTTACAAAAGTCAAATAAGCTGAAAAAAAAAAATGAAAGCAGGCAGAGAGTTATCACAGAGAAATACTTAATTTGAAAAAATATACTCATTCTTTTATTTGCTTTGGGAGTGCAAAGACGAAACACTCATTAAAAGGTGACTGAGCTTTGAGGAAGGAATCAATGATTCTGAAAACGCTCAGCAATTAAAGAAAAATATTTATTAAGTGAAAAGAATTGGATGTTATATGATAACCCTAATTGAAAAAAAATCTAATTTTTCTCAGCTATTTATCGATTTAAGTTCATATTTTATCCTTAACAACATTACTATATTGATGGTTTATGATGATTTATAAAAGAGGAACTTAAAAGGAGGGCTTAATCTGAGACAATCAAGGTTCACATCTCAGATTAACACATAAGTTATCTCATTTCAATAAAATTAAAGCCAGGAAAGGGGTCGTTCAGAAGAAAGCATAAACTATTATTTGTCTCAACCACAGATCTGTTACAAGTTTTAACTTCATGCTTAAATAAAAACATAAAATTTGAAATATAGTTCTGTCCATTTAAAGCTTAAAGGGAAGTTGGGTGACAGGCAACCCAGATTTTTTTTATAAAGTGTTGGTTAACCTTGTAACCTTTGAATAACAAGGAATCTTATTAGTAAAATTATTTTCCATTGGTTTGATAATTGATAATTGATAATTTCGAAGCTGATCCCCTTATTTTCCTTTCTAATATTATTGATTTAATAATAATTATTATTAATCCAACAGTGTTGAAGGTAATCCAAAAATTATCATTTTTGAGAAATTATTTTCAGAGTACAATATCCAAATAATACTTAGCATTTCTGAGATTGAAAAAAATGTTTAATTCCTTAATAAACTATTAAAATACATCTTTTACATGGATATAACCATGGTTTGGACTCAGAGATATTAACTACATAGTATTCCAATGATGTTCACGTAGGCTTCGTCGGTCGTCAGATGTATTTACCATTTCATCTTCCGGGTTGGACCGAGTCAAATTGTTGTTTGACAAACAACAATTTGACTCGGTCCAACCCGGAAGATGAAATGGTAAATATTCCAATGATGTTTTAAATACAATCTAGCCTGAGATGATTTTTGATAGAAATAACATGATTTATAATTTAAAATTTTATTTTTCTAGAGATATCGGTATTCAGATTTGCTAAAATACATCAAAATAATCCGCAGGAATGGAAAAAAGAGACCCATAATTAAATGTAAATTGAACCTCTCACTGAAATTTCAATCCTGGGAATTGGAAGAGTTGATAGATGCTAGATATAAAAAGAAATGTAGTAACTCTTTAATGATGATAAGGGTGGTTAACCTTAAATTGTACAGGAGAGTAGCAATTTCAGACAATTGTGAGAATGGACTGCAGCATTCTTTTAATTCTCTGGCCAATTGAATGATTCATTTTGTTGCAATATCAGCAGCTAGGAATGACTACTATACTATTTGTAAGTTTTCAACAAAACTAATCATTCAAGCTTCTAGAGAGATAGCTGATACCAGTAAAAGAGTCCATTCCAATTGTCCAACAGATATGTAAGTTTCTCCAAAAATAAACTTGACATATCTGTTGAATTTTTAAATTCATCAATCCATAAAGTCTAACTAGACAAATACTAATAAAGAAAATGAAAGATTTTCAAATAAAAATAATACATAAGATACTTGCCTGCCCTTCTTTGTCAGCTCCTAACCCTCTCATCATATTTTCTATTAAAATATCATAGAAATAAGCACTGAAGTTCTTAAGAGCATACACCGTGGCGATGTATGGGAAGAGGCGCCATTGCTTTAAAAAAAAGTGAGACCATATAGTTTATATCAGCTTTAATTTTCAGCAAAGGATTTAAATATAGAATTAGACATACTATTTTACTAAATGAAAATTGTGCGTCTGGTTAATATCAGAGGATTATGGAAATGGTTTTAATGTAGCCATATTGCAGTATGAATGGGTGAGACTAGTAAGGATGAGCTAATAACCCATGTAAACGAGGTTTTAGGAAGGCTGCAAAGCCTAGTGATTTATATCACTATTTAAATCAAATGTCTATTATTTTAAAATAAATTTAATTAGAGTCAATTTCTTAAAGTTATTAATAGAAAGTAGCAAATCTTGTTTGCTGACAGTAAAACATTTGCAGTAATATGTAGCCTTCATGTATACTTTGATTTTCAAGTGTTGTGCCAAGTTCTGATGTCAAAGTATTGTATTTGTCCCTAATTAACAAATTAATTTTAAAAAATAAATTAAACATTTTAAGCTCCTAAGTCCAAATAATAATTTCTACAAAATGGTGATAGTATTTTAGTGATTTATATCCTAAATTACATACTTCATTAACCTGCGACTATGCACACACAAATTTACAGTATACATTACTATAAGCATACTGAACTCACGGGAATCTAAAATAATAAGATTCTTTGAACTTAATGACTAATAGCTACAGTAAAAATTTAATAAACACTAATTAGTTAGAATTACACGAAAACTTAAGTAATTTATGCATTTAAGAAATAACACAAGCCACTCACAAGTAAAGGGTATTCAATGATTGGAATTTCTTCATTTTCTTTAGGACCAAACTGCTTTCTGACAGCTGAATATCTTGTAGCTATTATGACTGCATCCATTAAATACTGCATTGCTATTGAAACTATACCTACACGACCAGCGGAAAGGGCTCCCAAAGAAGCACCTAGATGAAAAAAAAATTTTTTTTAAATTAACAAATAAGTTTCAAGAAAATTGAATAAACATTATTTTGTGTATATTTAAATAATTATATATTTGTTCATTATCACTATTAATAATTAACTGATTGATATTATTGATAAGTTACACTTATATATTAATTTAGATAAACTAAATTTATGTCCTAGCTAATTTCCTTCCAGACAATAATAACGTGCGACTTATTTTTCAATAAGAAATATTAAATTTTGTGTCAGAATTTTATCCCTATTCTTAATTCAAAATTTAAACAATATTTTAAAAAGCCAAGGGTACCCAATCACCAAAGATGCATTGCAACAGACTTCACTACAACCAGTCACTGAACAGATAACACTATGCAGTAGTGATAGCACTTTGAAAATGGACTTTTACAGTTGCAATCCTCATAAATATGCTCTGATTTAAATTTAATTTTGGAGGTTCTTATTATTATTGATCAAAATGTAGCTTATTTTTTTTTAATGTATTAGGTACAGTTTAGTGTAATTTGATATTTTTGTGATATAAAAACACAAACAAATCACCTGTTAGTGTGGACAGTGTCAGATAGACATTTGCTTGGAGCAAAATTTCCTCAGAGAAAAGTAGTGAGAAGGGCCAATTTGGAAGCTGGAAAGGAATACAGCAACATGTCTACTTCAAAACATCAGTATTTATACTCAGCAAAAAGAGAATCCATGGATGATCTCTTCTTATCTCAAAGCTTATATTAGAGCTTCAAATGGTGTGTTTTAGACCGTGGAGATAGTTGTGCCCTGTGTGATTTCACTATGTGAAGTGGTGGTTGGAACCACATTCTTTCATGGCCGCAAAGTACACAAAGTGACTTGGAAATCCCCAGACCTTTGTACCTTCAACCAAATTGGTTACCTCCTGTTAAATGCTAGACACAAGTCCAATCTATTGAGCGTGAGGATGCTCAGAGGAGCCAAGATTGACTCTGAACACTATTTGATGATAGCATGGATCAGATCAAGAATATGTAATGAAAGAAGTAAGACTCAGGACAAACCCAAAAGCGTGAAACCAGGACATCCTGGTTTGATGAAGATTGCCAAAAAGTGACTGACTTGAAGAACATCACCTGTCAAGCTATGTTGCAGTAATGATTTACAAGGGGAGCCATAAAGGAATACAGTAAAAAGAGGAAGGAGAAGAATTTGCACAAAAGAAGAAAAAATTGTGGAAGAATGGGATACTAAAATAAATCGAGGCTCTCAAGAATGCCAATAAGAATAGTTTCATCTTTCAGAAAGAAAATAATGGTAAATCCCCATTCAAACCAAGGATTCTAGGGTACAGAAAAGAGGACGGAAGCCTCCTGACCAATAAGGGTGATGTCCTTAAATGATGGGCCAGGCACATTAGCAATCTTATCAAATGAACAGGTTGTTGAACCCATATTAGGAGGAGGAAATGAAGAAAAATATGTTGATCAGAATAGCTTCAAGAGAGATAAATCCATGGTAGATCAAATTTATATACTAAGTGTAATTATGAAAAGAACCCATGAGACTACTCACCAATTATTAGTGGATTTCAGGAAAGCTTATAAAAGCACCAAGCGCCCCAAGCTGTACAAGGCCCTGAACGAAATGAAAATTTCACCCAAGCTTATACGAGGACTAAGGACAGAGGACTAAGGCAAGAAGATGCCTTGGCATGCTTTCTGTTCAACATGGTGAATGGAAATAGAGAAGCGGGCATCAAGAATAATGGCACTTTATTCAACAATCAGTCCAGTTGCTAGATTATGCGGATGACACAGACATTGTGGCACGATCTTGTGCAGCACTTACTGATGATTTCTCAAAGCTAAAGAGAGCAGCTGCACTTATAGGGCTGGCTATAATTGAGCAGAAAACAGAATACATATATATTGGAAATGGCAGACCCCAGGAAAGACAAGTACCATTGAGAGAGTAGAGGGGTTCACATACCTTGGATCTCAGGTTACAGCCACAAATAATTTAACTGTTGAAATCACGCATCAGATCAAGCATTTTGCTAATAGATGCTATTTTGGCATGTTGAAACAGTTAAGGAGCAATCTCAGAAGTAGGAAGACAAATACCCTCTTTTACAAAACACTAATAAGACCTGTTCTAACATATGCTTCCCAAACATAGATCCTAACCAGTAAGGACAGGAATGATTTCTTCATCCTCGAGCAGGGGCCATTATAAGATAAGGAAGGCTGGAAGAGAAGAAAGAGCAGGGAGCTTTATAAGCTCCTTAATGACAGGGATGGATCGTGTGGCATGGATCGTATGGCAATACACGAGACATTTATGGTCTGAAATTGGAGAGCAGCAACTCAAAACTGAACCGAAAGCTCATCCTCACACTTCTTGTCGAGCCAAAAAAAAGTTTAAAGAACTTCATGGGTTAAAACTCCTGCCTCACCTAGCATACAGTCCAGACCTTGATCGGATTAATACTTGTTTTGATCAAGCCGGAATCAGCCCATTTCGTTAAGAAAAAAAATTTGGTATTTTTGCGGAAGATGAAATTGCAGTACAAGAGTTCTTTGACAGTCTTCCCTAGGAATGATAGCATGGAATGAAGCAATTAGCTAGCAGATGGCTAATGACGGCAGATGTCAATGGTCTATATTTTGAGTATTAATAATATATATTTGGTTGAAAAACAGTAATTATTTTTTTAATACACTCCTTTACAAATATAGTAAATAATAACAGATGGGATAAAGAGTGCAGTGAACACAAAACAAAAATTACGAAGAGTAAAATGAGATTTCTTGCCCTTTGTCAGTGAGGAGTGAAGAGAGACTGTCATGAGTGTTAAATTTCTCTCTCTCTCTCTCTCTCTCTCTCTCTCTCTATATCTCTCTCTCTCTCTCTCTCTCTCTCTCTCTCTCTCTCTATATAT